>CAOLHI010002569.1:0-246827 GCA_948474755.1 Ctenosaura bakeri
GAGACCCCAGGGGTCATCCAGTCCAACCCCCTTCTGCCACGCAGGAACCCACATCAAAGCACTCCTGACAGATGGCCATCCAGGCTCTGCTTAAAAACCTCCAAAGAAGGAGGAGACTCCACCACACTCCATTGGGGCAGGAGCATATTCCACTGCCAGACAGCTCAGACAGTCGGGAAGTTCTTCCTGAGGTTGAAGTGGAATCTCTCTTCCTGTAGTTGAATCTCTTTTGCTGTAGAATTCATTGCTCCTTGTCCTAGTCTCTGGAGCAGCAGAAAACAAACCCACTCCTTCCTGGACATGACATCCCCTCAAATATTGAAACATGGCTATCCTGTCCCCTCGTAACCTTCTCTTCTGCAGACTAAACTTCCCCGCTCCCCAAGCCGCTCCTCATAGGGCATGGCTTCTAGGCCAACGATTGCACAAAAATGCATATGAGCATTGCGCATGGATACATGGCCTGTGGATGCACATTGGCATGGCACGTAGATACGGGGGCATGGATTTTCAGTGCATGTGGATTCATTTATTTAATGATTTCATTTGTACGCAACCTTTCTCTTTGTCGTCAAGGCGGCTTTCAAACAATGAAAAACTGGGTCCAGTTGGCCCTCCGCGTTTGCTAGGGTTGCGGCATAGCATTCCCGCAAAAAGGGGGAAACTATCAAAAGATATGTGTGGGTGTCTGTGGGAAGTGGGCCGAGGCATGGTGGGGAGAGTGGGCACCGAGGGCCCAAAAACCAGGTCAGGGAAAGGAGAGGGAAAGGGAGTGGGCTGGCACAGTGGCCCTATATTTCCTCTCTCTCGCCCATCGCCTTCCTTGGATGCGTGGGAGGCACCTGCAGAGGGTATGTGGTGCTGAGAAATTCGGCTATGACCCATCCTTAGCAGGTCAGGCAGGACTGGTAGAGGAAAAGGAGGACTAGAGGTGGATTTTTTAAAGACCTGATTGGAGCTACGGAGAGGGTAGGTTGGACGTGGCTGGATAGCAGTCTGTGTGAAAGGGATCTAGGAGTCTTCATAGACCACAAGCTGAACATGAGTCAGCAGTGTGATGCAGCAGCCAAGAAAGTCAATGCAATTCTCGGCTGCATCAATAGGAGTATGGTGTCTAGATAGAGGGAGGTACTGGTCCCACTCTACGCTGCTTGGGTTAGACCTCATCTGGAATACTGTGTCCAGTTCTGGGCACCCCAATTCAAGAAGGACACGGTCAAGCTGGAGCAAGTCCAGAGAAGGGCAATCAAAATGGAAGCTATGCCCTATGAGGATAGACTTAGAGAGCTGGGTATGTTTAGTCTGCAGAAGAGAAGGTTAAGAGGGGACATGAGAGCCATGTTTAAATATCTGAAGGGATGCCATGTAAAGGAGGGAGAGGGCTTGTTTTCTGCTGCTCCAGAGACCAGGACAAGGAACAATGGATTCAAGCTGCAGGAAAGGAGGTTCCACCTGAACCTCAGGAAGAACTTCCTGACGGTCAGGGCTGTCTGGCAGTGGAAGATGCTGCCTCTGTGGAGTGTGGTGGAGTCCCCTTCCTTGGAGGTTTTTGGCAGAGGCTGGATGGCCATCTGTCATAGGGATTGCTTTGATGGACGTTCGTACATGGCAGGGGGTTGGACTGGATGGCCCCTGGGGTCTCTTCCAACTCTAGATTTCTATGATTCTAATGTGAAAGACAATCTAGTGTCTAGTGTTATATATAGCCCAGATTGATCTTTTGGGCGCTGTTAGGCAGATACACCCATGCCAGTTATAGCAAAAACAGAACTAGAGATGAGGTTGTGTTGTGGTTATTTGCCTTCAAGTCATTTCTCATTACGATGACCCTAAAAAGAACTTATTTCAGGGTTCTCTTGGCAATCTTTGTTTGAAGGGGGTTTGCCCTTGCCTTCCAATGAGGGTATGAGGTTGCATGCCCCACAACAAATTCGGACCCATTCCATGTGATTCATCCACCCGCACAAAAATATTGGAGCCGCAGGTCTAATCTAGCCTGCCGGAGCTCCTCCATATCTGCATAGCGAAAGATCATGGGATCTGTGTCAGAGATGGTTGGACCAAACCTCTAGAAAATACTTTGTGAGGTCAATGACATGTTGCTTTAAGTGCTGTAACTGTTAAGCGCACCTGGGGAAAGGAATGTGGCTCAACCTGAGTTTGTGCTGAGTCAGGCTGATGAGCACCAGGTGCAGACAATACAAGGGTCGGCCAGGATTGGCTCAGTGTCTGTATAAAGGTAACACAATCCCGGCCAACAATGCATGTGTTGCCTGAAGTGTGTCTGCCAGGTAGAGCAAGCTAGCTATCCTGGATTGCAATCTGGACTTTGTAAATATTGTATATATGTTGTAACAAAGAATAAAGAGCCTCCCTATTGGAAGATTACAACTTGGAGTGGGAGAGTGGCTCCATGCATGTGCTGCTAATGGTGTTCCCTGCTGCTAGGCATGCTTCCATAGCTGTGCGTAGCTATCTCTGCTTATGAATAGAGAGTTTTTCCTTGACTGGCTATTTTTGCCTTTCCCCCCTTTTTTGTTTTTGGGGGACAATCTGTAGTCTAGCAACATCTGTAAGTTGTCCACTCCTAGGCCATTTCTGCATTACACTCTTATAGTGTGATTATTCCACTTTCAACATCCTATGGAATCCTGGGGTTTGCAGTTTTGGGAGGGGCATCGGATGTTGAAAGTGAAATAATTGTGCTATAAGAGTGTAGTGTGGAAATGGCCCTAACCTAGGCCCATTGTTGTCTTATACAGCTGTAGAGGTTGGAAATGCTTAGCAGATGTACCAGGGACCTTTTAATCTGGGTGCTTGTTCTGTTTCTCTCTGTTTATTCTACACACACATACACACAACTGAAGTACCAGGGAGCAGCTGTGTTTTTGCAGCATTCAGCAAGAAAAGCAAAATGTGAAACTACCTAGCAATCCTGGAGAGAAATTAATTTAGCAGTCCTGTCTCCAGTTTTATCACTCTTGGTTAGGGCAAATCTGACACCTAGTGGCTCAAAACAGTACTGCAAGATACAGACAGGTTTTCAATAGGTATAGTCATAATCTATGTTAAAATAATCTTAACATAATCTATGTTAAAAATGAAAGAACTCTATATTCAAATCCCTGGAGTCCACTTAGCATCCATGCCAAGTTTCAAATGCCCCGGATTTCACAATATTTGAGCTATGGAGAAGAAAAACACACATATTCTTTTGTCTCACATTAACCCATCTTTTCTCCAAGGAGCACTAGGCAAAATGCAGTTTCTCCTTTTTCCTCTTCCCTTACAAAAAGCTGTACAACGGCTACACAGATTGGCCCTCTTCAGAGAACGTGTTTATAAAAAAAACCCAGACATTTATAGGCAGGAGATGCTTTATTCTTCATTGAGAGCCTCCAAGTTAGATGAAGGATCTATTTATTTATTTGTTTGTTGGTTACAATCACATCCCCCTGCTTCCCTTCCCCTAGGAAGCTCAAGGGCAGGATACATGTCTTTTATGCCTCACAACAACCCTGTGAGGTAGGTTAGGCTAAGAGACAGTGACTGGTCCAAGATCACCCAATGAGTTTCCTGGCACAGTGGGGTCTTTACTCTAACCACTGCAGCACACTGCCCCCTATGCTTTCCCCTTGAGTACATTGCAGTGGCACATATTACTTCCTTTATTGCATGCAAGCGAGCAAAATAACAGAATCAGCCGTTGCTTAAAGATATTGCTGACCAGGAAATCGATATAATGCCCCAGCTGAGAGACAAATCAAGATATTAGGGAAGTGGGGAGGGCAGGAGTCCATTCGTTTATGGTGAAGATGCTAGCCTTCCTCTGTTTCATGAAGCCAGCTAATAGATAACTTCTCCATAGAGTTATCTCATCCTCTCTTAAAGTCCCTTGAACTCTCAACCCTCACCGCACTTATTCCACAATTAAATTCTGTATGCTTATTTTTACAGTTTTCTACCATTCCTTAGTCCCACTATGTCTCCTTGCCCTAAGGGTAGGGCCGGCCTTAACCTGACTCTTTCCCTGGCATCCTGTTGTCAGTGACACACACAAACATCGATTGGGCTACGCAGGCAGAGCAATTTGCTTCGGATGACACACAGCGGTCATCCAACCAGCAGAAGGGGAGTTACCCATGTGGGACTGTTGCACATGCAATAGTGCACTCAAGTGCACAGAGGAGTGTGTGAACATGCATTGCTACTGTGCATTGCCTTTGCACGTAGCACATTGCAATTGCACAATGGATGGTCAGTCATGGGCTTTGACGATTAACCCACATACCTTGTGCTCTATTGGCATTTGGTGTAGGGGATTGCATAATGTAACTCTGCCAATGGATATTTATGCTACATGGAAGCGGTATAGCAGAGGTGGGCAGCTGCTCAGGTGTGGGGATTTTCCCCCCTTCCTTTTCTTATCCAGTGGGCAGCACCGTCACATTCTGGTGGATCCAAAGGGTCACAGCGTCCCTTCCTGCTGCCTTTTTAGCCATGATCCCCCCTCTTTTGGGGAGGAGATTTTGGAAAATTTTGGAACTCGGGGGGCGGGGAGCACTAAGGGACGCAAACTGTTGCCATCTTGGGCCATTTCCTCAAAATCGTTTCTCCATTTTTTAAAAAATTGGAAGGAGTCTGGGGGCTCTGGGGGCACACTTGGGGCCCCAAGAGCTGCAGGCAGCCACTCTTTGCTCACCCCTGCAATATAATATCTCAGTTTTTTGTGGCCCATCCAAGCACTGGGAAAAGAAGAAAATGGAAGGGACACTTCACCCACTCTTAGCTTCCTTTGGAGTTCTGCAGGAGGTAAACCTCCAGTTCTCCAGCACGTGTATGGATTTCATCAGAGATGGAGAACTTTGTGCCTACAGGAAGCGATAGCACTGGGGCTAATTTGTTAGGGATGCTTATCATCCCAGGATCCCTAACAAATGATCTCCACTGCTACCGCTTCCTGTAAGCACAAAGTTCTCCATCTCTGATAAAGTCACCTTTCTATCTTGTCTGATGCCTCGTTTTTTAATTAAATGGATGTTTCCCCAGGTGACTTCACTTCCTTCTTCCTCTCTTCCCCAGATACATGCTATGGGTGCAATCCAAGCTTACTTCCCTGTTGGGGTGAGAATAGTGGATTCTGGGCAGGCGTCCGAGGCTTTTCTGGTGCACCCGACCAGAACGTCCAAGGAAGACAAAGGGGGGCAGAAAATGCATCACGGTGTGATACAGCAGCCCAAAAAGCCAGTGCAATTCTGGGCTGCATCAATAGGAGTATAATGTCTGGGTCCAAGGAAGTAATAGTCCCCTTCTATTCTGCTTTGGTCAGGCTCAGCTGGAATATTGTGGCCAGTTCCAACACCACGGTTCAGGAAGGATATGGACAAGGCGGAAGATGTCCAGAGGGGCAACCAAAATGGTAGAACGCCTGGAGACCAAGCCTTATGAGGAATGACTTGTTTCGCTTGGAGAAGACTGAGAGGGGATATGATAGAGCCATCTTTAAATAATTGAAGGGATGTCGTGTAGACGATGGGATGAACTTGTTTTCTGCTGTTCCTGGGACTAAAACAAGAACCAACGGGTTCAAATTACAGGAAAAGAGAGGTTGGATGGGCATCTCTCAGGAGCTTTTTAGTCATGTATTCCTGCATGGCACGCAGCCGGACGAGATGGCCCTTGAGGCTTCTTCCTTCTCTAAAATTCTGTAAGTCTGTGAAAATTGAGAATCCTGCCTCTGGAAGCTCCAGGCAGGTGGCTTGGTTTTCCGCAAAATCAAGGGCAAGGATCCTGTTGGTTTCTTAAGCAGGCAAGAGTTCCCCTTGGAAACTTTGGGACATTTTTGTGCAATGCAAACAGCTGCCTTTGGTTGGAGGTTGCCCAAGCACAGTTGTGTGTGCGGTGCCATCGAGCTCGCACATTGCGCATGGTGTATCTCACGTGCAGTTGCTTCTCCGTGCTTTGTTACACATTCGGTTCAGCAATGTCGCGATTCACTAAGGAGGGAAATGCTGCTGTGTGACAAAATTATCCTCTCTCTCTCCCTTGGTGTAGAATCTTGGCCAAGGTGTGCCTCCCCTTTCGTCAGGAATGGGAAACGCAGTCTGTGAGCAAGCGGAGGGGGGTGGGAAGTGGAACGGATGGGTTATCCCTGGCCACTCCCCGATGGAGATGTGCAATTCTCATAACAAATTTCAGCATCATTCCTCCACATGTCTCTTTCTGTCCCTCTGTCTTTCTCACACACACACCCAGTGCTTGTCTGAAGGGCCTGATCCTTGCAACATCACACTGTCTTACCCCTTTTGACATCACAAGGGCCCACCGGTGGTGCCTCCCATGTCAGTGGGGTGATGAACCCATTCCAGATTTTACACTAAGCTTCAAAGGAGCTCTTCAAGGTACTGAATTCTAGACCCCACACACTAAACAGGCCCAACCCCATGGATAACTCCTGTAAAGCTACTCCAAACCTGGCATGGATTCACCGCTCCACTGACATGACAGCCACCAGCTCCCACTGGGGCCCACCCCTTGCTTTCAGGTATTGGGAGTTGCAGTAAGTGGGGGGCTGCTGATGTGGCAACCTAACTGGCCACTGATCCCACCGGTCTACCCTTGTCCTGTTTGTGTAGTCTTTTGCCCTGGTATTGCTCAGAGTGGTTGTAACTTTCCAGGAAAGAAAGATAACAATTGTAGCCAATGGACACAAATATGGTACCATTCTCTGGCCTCACTGGAGGGGGGAAAAAAAGCCTGGGTCCCCCACATCAGATAGCCAGAGAAGGACTGTTTTACACCATTAATCTAAGATTAATAATAAATATTATTTTGAATAAACTCAAGCGGTTTTGACTCACTTCACTTCTGTATGTTGGCCACTCTAATGACCCCCAGATTCCCACCCCAAGTGAAATTTAGGGGTTTCTACAGGCTTGATGGCAAATTCCACCACAGTTGTGAATCTGTCACCTCCAAGCACCTACAGAGATGTTTTTATCCAGACTGTACATGAGGAAATAATAAGGAAAATACAGAGGGAGCGAAGGCATGGAGATTTCAGACATACGCCAAAACACAGTACACTTCTGTGCGTGTCTTTGAAAGCATCTGTCACCATGAGGTCTAGAAACTTACTCCCTTTAAAAAAAAATGAAGCTCAACGAACCGCATGCATCAGTTGATGATCGTAGGAAATAAATGCACCGTGCGCACGATACTGAGCCAAATGATTGAGTTCATACACTATGGGTTATTGAAGAACCTCAACAGAATTACTGGGCCTTAGTTCCACAACTGAAGAAGAAACACCAGGGTTTTTGCAATTGTTTCTCCAGGTCTGGAGGGCCTATCAGGGTGACCCAGATCCAAAATGGAGAGATAGCGTGTCCGCATCCGGGTCTCCTGCGAGAAGGTCAGAGGCTGCCTCGTTCCATGGGGTCACAAAAGAGTTCCCAAAATCCCAGGAGAGTTTGGCATTATTTCGGCTTGAGCACGACCGAAGCAGGCCTGGTTCAAGAAAAGTGGCTCGGACCAGAGTCACGTCTGAAGTTCCACCAGGCAGTTTCGGTCCTGGTTGGCCAAATTGCTCGACCGAGAGAGCTCCTGAGAATGAATTTCTTCAAGTTCCCGTAACAGCTGGAAAAACCTAGAGGGGCCATCAACATTTTCAGGTTCTGCAGTGAGGGAGAGACAGAAAGCAGAGCAAGGAAAGTTATTTCTTGAAAAGCAATTCATTTTGATGAGGTTTTTATACAGTGTTTAAAAAGTAATTTGTTGTGTGACTCATCGTACTGCTTCGTACTTTTGTTTATATGAGAGAAATCCTTTGCATTGGTAAGAGTATGGCATAAAATTTGAAAACTCCTGTTAAAGTTAAAAAGTAAATGGCTTCACTTGGCACCCGAAGAAAGCAACTTTTGATTTCTGCCTGCTATGTTATTTTTTGAGAAGAACTTTGGAGAACTTTATTGCATCCTCATTCCCAAAACAAACAAACAAACAAAAATACCTTTTTGCAGGTAAATAGGCTACTTCTGAGCTCTGCTTTTAAAAAAGCTTCCCACGGTACCTCTGCTATAATATTATTTTGGGGAACTGGAGGAAATTTATGATCGTTGCCTCAAGCTGTTAACTTGGCGCACTCCTGCTGCGTGTCACTAGAAGGAATTCCATAACATTTGAAGGGATGCCACGTAGAGGAGGGAGAGGGCTTGTTTTCTGCTGCTCCAGAGACCAGGACAAGGAGCAATGGATTCAAGCTGCAGGAAAGGAGATTCCACCTGAACCCCAGGAAGAACTTCCTGACAGTCAGGGCTGTCCGGCAGTGGAATCTGCTGCCTCGGAGTGTGGTGGAGTCTCCTTCCTTGGAGGTTTTTAAGCAGAGGCTGGATGGCCATCTGTCGGGATTGCTTTGAGGGTGTCCCTGCATGGCAGGGGGTTGGACTGGATGGCCCCTGGGGTCTCTTCCAACTCTACATTTCTATGATTCTATGATTAGTTAGTGAAATAGTTCCATAACATTAGTCAGTGAAAAAATCCACAGGTGGGAGTCAAAAGGTAGTAGGAAGGTTGTAATGAACTATTTTGGAAACAGCCAGTAATGAAAGCTCAGAAAAGTAACTTTCCTGACAACGGCCTGTGCTGACAGGGTGGATTATGGGAGCTGTAAAAAAACTTCATAAAACTTTATAATCCCACATACTTGGGCATGTCCTTCAAACATGCTAAAATTAATGCAAGGGGGAAAAAATGGGCTTTGAATTCCAAATAATCTTGCCCAATGAAGGGTGAAAACCCCGTGATAGGTTCACCTTATGTTGGAAATGACCCGAAGGCACCCAACGACCGCTGAAAATAAACATCTGCCAATTTTGTTAGAACTCCAACTTTCTTCGGCCTCTTTAATCTCTGAATTTCTAGACATCCTGGCCTGCATCCCAGTCCACTGTGAGGTTTAATTGTCCAGAACTATAAAGTATTTGTTTGTTACGTACTTTCAAGTCAACTCCAATCTTTTCCTAGGATTTTCTCGGCAAGATTTCTTCAGAAAGAGTTTTGCCGTTGCTTTCCTCTGAGGCTGAGAGAGTGTGCTTTGCCCAAGGCCAGCCAGTGTATTTCCATGACTGGGTGGGAATTTGAACTCTGGTTCCATAGTTCAACACTCAGATCACTAAACCACACTGCCTCCCTACGAAGTTTTTAGCTCCCTGCAAAGCACCACTTTAAAAAAGAATTAAGAGCCGTACCTTCATTTTGCCTTGAAGGAAGGTTTTCACCATTCTCGAGAGACAACAGTTCCACATACTTTTCCCTTTAGAGAGTAAGTAACAAAAGACATTAGCACCTCCTATAGCTATCTCAACAGAAGAGAAACAGGAGGAGTTCAGATTTGCTTGCCTACAGAAATTTTCCATTTTTCAAACATCCTTCAATAAAAGGTCGCCCTTCTAGAGCTGCCGTCTCCAGCCTTGTGCCATCCAAGATGTTTGCGACTTGATCTCCCATATCATCCCTTTAAATATTTGAAGTGAAATCATGTTGAAGACGGAGCAAGCTTATTTTCTGCTGCTCCAGAAACTAGGACATGGAGCAATGGATTTAAACTACAGGGAAAAAAATTTCACCTAAACATCAGGAAGAACTTCCTGATGGTCAGAGCTGTTCGATAGTGGAGTGTGGTGGAGTCCTTTCTTTGGAGGTTTCTAAGCAGAGGCTGGATGGCCATTTGCTGGGGGTGCTTTGAGTGTTTTTTTCCTGCATGGCAGGAGGTTGGACTCAATGGCTATTGGGTTCTCTTCCAGCTCTATGATTCTATGGTCATCCCAGCTTTCTGAGGCCTGGTCAGTTAACTTTTCTACCTGGCACGGGACCTCTTCTCAGTCCTCAGTCACCCCTTTGTGTGAGGCTCTCAGCCAGACTGACCACTTCCCCTTCCCATACGGAAGCGGGATTGCAGAACTGCTAGCTTCCCCAAAGAACTGAGCAATCCATGACATTGCTTCGTCTCAGCCAGCAGGAGGGTCTTGGCCACCCCAACCATGATGAAATATCGGTGTGACGGAGTGGCCATCCCGAGCGGTAGAGAAATCCCAGCAACAGGTGCCAGGCAACCAGAATGGCCACTCCAGAAAGTAATCCAGCCCATTAGTGTGAAGGAGAGGTTGGAGACCTGGGAGGGAAATGTATTTTTCAGTGGTTCTCAACCTTCCTAATGTGGCGACCCTTTAATACAGTTCCTCATGTTGTGGTGACCCCCAACCATAAAATTATTTATTGAGTATTTACAATGCCTCCCCCCACCCCGGCAAAGGCTGCCTCACCGACCAGGAACGGGGGGTGGTGGGCAGGGAGGGAAAGAGGAGCCACGCATCTCCCCTGGGAAAAAACTCAGAGAAACCCCATCTTAGGCTCTGCTTCTGCTTCGCTCTCGTTTCCGCTGGGGGGGGCAGTGTGAGAAAAGTTTCCAGAGTGTCGACCCTGGCCAGAGGGGGAGGAAGCCCAGTGCCTTTGTCTTTTGCGCCGGGCACAGCTCAACCCCCCTGGAAAAGTGCTGCCTTCCGGCCCCCCAGTCCTTCCGCAGCGCCCCCCTCCATGGCGAGTGGGGCAGGGGCCGTGGCAAGGAGGGGCCTGCCCCCCGTGCTGCCGCCACTCCCCAAGCTGGCCCATCAGATGGGAGGTTCTCCTGGTAGTGGAGAAAGGGAGCGATTTCAGTCCCTTCTGAACAGGGGGCAGGAGGACGCGAGTGCGTGGCTCGCGCTTGCGCACCACCACCGAGGAGGGAATGGAGCCTAAGACCATCGGAAATAAGCATTTTCCAATGGTCTTTGGCGACCCCTGTGAAAGGGTCGTTTGAACCCCCCCCCCAAAAAAGGGGTCACAACCCACAGGTTGAGAACCACTGGTATATATAGAAGGCATACTGAACCGGTTTGGTCAGACTCCAGGGAAGAAGGGCTAAGAGTCAGTCCTTCAGCCACGGAGGTTCTCAGTCATCGAGGAGGGTTGCTCGGGAAGGGTGTGTTTTCTCGGAGAAAGCCAGAGAGGCAGAAGAGAAATCAACCCACGTTTGAATCGGGTCAGAGAGTGTGACCTAGATTTGCAAACTAAGCCTTTGGGCAAAAGGATAGCTGTTTGAGATATCTGTGCTGGTGTAGAGATATCAGGAATCTATCTAAACGCATTCTGAAGATCTTTTTAAGTTTGGACATCCATATGAAAACCGATACCTTATTCTTGTTATTATTTTAATGAAGATTATAGTATATTTCTATAAGTTTTGACTCAGCTGAATGATTTTCGGTAGTTATAACCGAGCAGAACCATGCTACCTTAGATCACTGAAGGGGTTCTTAAAAAATAACCATGGAAAGGCTTTGCCCTTTTTACACAAAAGTGGTGTTTCAGGGGGAAGGCATTGCTGAGCGGGGTGGCAGAGTGCTTTAACAAACTGTGGAAAAGAATCAAGCCTTGCCACAGTTGGCTATTTTTTAAAATCTATCTTATTTTCCATACAGCACGCTCAAGGTATCAAAATCAACTTGCATGCAATAGGAGTAAAAAGAAGACTTTCCTCTAAGAGACTTGAAGATTCCTTCCTCGGGCAAGAGGGTTAAAAGAACGACACCCCCTTCCTCCACAGGTCTCAGCTTTCGTTGGGCAGGGGCAGCCTGCGAACTCACCTCATCTGCTCTTGGACCCCAACCAGGTGCCGGAATATCAAGTGAGCTTCCAAGTCAGGATCCAAGGGGTCGTTCCATTCTCGCAGGGTGACGCCGTGGCGGGTTTTGTCGCAGCCAAGGTCTAGGAGACAAAGCCCATTTTACCCCTTTGTTTCTCCAATCAGATTTCTTTCCCAGTCAGACACCTAAGAAAGTCTCTTTCCCCCCACCACCATACATTTGCAAACCCTTCCCCTTTTTCCCACCATCCTTTTGTCATCAAATGGGGGCTGCTGGTGAGATGTAAAC
Source organism: Ctenosaura bakeri (assembly GCA_948474755.1). Lineage (NCBI taxonomy): Eukaryota > Metazoa > Chordata > Lepidosauria > Squamata > Iguanidae > Ctenosaura > Ctenosaura bakeri. Next base: position 11,970 of record CAOLHI010002569.1, read on the forward strand.
AGCATTGACTGGTGACTCCCGTGTCAGGGGAGCGGTTAATCCATTCCAGGATTTTGCTAGCATTAAAAGAATTCTCTGAAGTACTGAATCTATTTAGCAATGCCATTCAGCACCTTGGAGAGCTTCTTTAATGCCAGGAGTGAATTCACCATCCCACTGACATGGGAGCCACCTGCTGCTGCTAGATCCCATAAATTATGGAAAATTCTGGCATTCTCTCTCCCCTTCCCTCTTGTTCTAGGGCAAGTAGGGCTTAGCTGGCATAGAATTTCTTTTTCTTTTGCGTGTCACAGCCTTCTGCCTTCTAACCTAAAGCCTCAGTCTTGCTCTTTGCATTATTTAAATGCATGGCTATGGTAACCAGATGACCAGACCATGTGAGCCAGGATAGATCCTGGAGCCATTGGCCGTACATAAAAGACTACACTTCCAGACCTCTCTTTCTTTGCCCTCTTTGCCATTTTGCTTCTACTTCCTTCCCTCCGACCATGCTTCGCCTTTCCACCAAGAAGACGGTGAGCTCAGAATGAAGAGACTATCTTACCTAACCTATTTGTTAGCTAGTTAGGATCTACGCTCTCCAATGCCTATGTGATTATAAAATTCATTAGTAAACTTTTCGAAGTTTGTAACCTGAAATTTCCTGCCTTGTTTTGTTTTCTAAGTCAGTCTCAATTCAGGGAAGCCACGCAGAGATTGGGATGTGGATTTTCTTGCTAAAAGAAGGCTGATTCCTAACTGTTTTAGCTTTCACAGAATTTCCCCCAAAGGGCTAACTCCTCAGGAAACTCTAACTTCCAACAGGATCCCATTTGGGAGAAAGACAGGATATACATCCAAATAGACAGAGATAGATAGATAGATAGATAGATAGATAGATAGATAGATAGATAGATAGAAGACAGACAGACAGACAGACAGATCTGTGCAACAACACCCTTGCACAATGGGTGATTCTGTTTCCTTTTTAGAAATGTTATACAACTGCCTTTGTATGCAGCTAACGTTGACCCAAAAATGCAATACCTGTTTTGTCCTTTTGGTGACAGCAGCTCCATTTGTCCCCTCGGAAGACACCAGGGTGGTAAGAACACAACATCCCAGTGTTGTTCACGCAGATTTTCCGCAAAGCCGATAACCACTGGTTCAGCTCATTGACACACTAGAAGCCCATAAGACAACGGAAGAGGGGGAAACGTAAATGCCGATCGGCATGTTTTGCTCAGTGACGCCTGACTCATTTCCCTTTTCTGTGCTGTTCTCATCTCTGCTCAAGCAGGAATTGCAAGTTGAATAGGAGTCTGGTGTCTAGATCGAGGGAGGAACTGGTACCGCTCTACTCTGCTTTGGTTAGACCCCATCTTGAATACTGTGTCCAGTTCTGGGCACCCCAATTCAAGAAGGACATGGTCAAGCTGGAGCAAGTCCAGAGGAGGGCGACCAAAATGGTGAGGGGCCTGGAAGCCATGCCCTATGAGGATAGACTTAGAGAGCTGGGGATGTTTAGTTTGCAGAAGAGAAGGTTAAGAGGGGACATGATAGCCATGTTTAAATATTTGAAGGGATGCCACGTAGAGGAAGGAGAAGGCTTGTTTTCTGCTGCTCCAGAGACCAGGACAAGGAGCAATGGATTCAAGCTGCAGGAAAGGAGATTCCACCTGAACCTCAGGAAGAACTTCCTGACAGTCAGGGCTGTCCGGCAGTGGAATCTGCTGCTTCCATGTAGTGTAGTGGAATCTCCTTCCTTGGAGGTTTTTAAGCAGAGGCTGGGTGGCCATCTGTGGGGAGTGCTTTGAGGGTGTTCCTACATGGCAGAAGGGGGCTGGACTGGATGGCCCCTGGGGTCTCTTCCAACTCCGCATTTCTATGATTCTATGATTCTATGATTCTAAGTTCAACCTGCAGCGGCAATGTTTTACAGTGCCTTCTAATTTGACCGGGGCCAAAGAAACTCATCTGGACATAATCTTGCAAATAATTCAATCTTGCAACAGTGAATTCATTCCCTCTAATTTATTCGGGGGGGGGGAATCTGGAAGGCTGGACATTTCCCATTATGTTAAATTATTTTTTAAAAGATTTAATTATTACTCTCCAGAGTCCTATTGGTGACATGCATAGTTGCAAGTGCCACTACACATCCAGTGTGACTTTTTCAGCCCGGGGCGAACAGCCATATCCAGCTGATAACAATGGGGAAAGAGTTTTGCATGTGGAACTTCCCAGATGCTCAACGAGGTGCCGAAAATACTGTGTAATGCATGCTACACCATGGCCTACTTCCTCTGTGCGTTGCATGTTGCACAATGAGGTAACAGCTATAGTTTATGCAAAGTACAGGGGGGAAAAGAGATTTGCCAACAATGGATGAGTGATTGAATACTGTTGGGAATTGTTGAAATGGACAATCTTATGTACAGAATCATAGAGTTGGAAGAGAACCCAGGGGCCATCCAGTCCAACCCCCTGCTATGCAGGAACACCCATCAAAGCATTCCCAACAGATGGCCATCCAGCCTCTGCTTAAAAACCTCCAAAGGAGGACACTCCACCACACTCCAGTTCAGCACATTCCACTGCTGGACAGCTCTGACCATCACAAAGGTCTTCCTGAGGTTCAGATGGAATCTCCTTTCCTGCAGCTTGAATCCATTGCTCCTTGTCCTAGTCTCTGGAGTAGCAGAAACAAGCCTGCTCCCTCCTTGATGTGACATCTCTTCAAATATTTAAACACGGCTATCATGTCCCTTCTTAACCTTCACTTCTATAGTCTAAAGCCACTCCTCATAGGGCTTCATGGCTTCCAGACCCTTCACCATTTTGGTCGCTCTCCTCTGGACACACTCCAGCTTGTCGATATCCTTCTTGAATTGAGGTGCACAGAACTGGACACAGTATTCCAAATGAGGCCTAACTAATGCAGAATAGAGTGGTACCATCACCTCCCTTGATCTAGACACCATCTTCCTAGTGATGCAACCAAGAATCGCATTGGCTTTCTTGGCTGCCGCATTACACTGCTGACTCATGTTCAGCTTGTGGTCCACCAAAATTCCTAGATCCCTTTCACACATACTGTTATCCAGCCACGTGCCCCCCATCCTATATAAGGCAGAATAAAAGGCAGAACACAAAATGAATTTCAGTCTGAATGGAAGTGGTTGATTATTATCTTTTTTAAGTGAAGGTGATCCGATGCTAGGAGGTTTTTAAACCTGAACTTTATACTGCTACGTGAGAAATAAAAGTTACCTTGCACTGCAGGTAAGCTGTGTCCGCCTGCCCAGCCTCGTTGGCGTAGATGATTTGCATGACGTTGGAGTTGCCAAAGCTCTTCTCCTCCACCTTCTCAGCTGCCAGGATGTTGGCCAAAGCAATGAAGGAGCTTTTCTGAAAGACAATCCCAGAGGAAAGGACAGATTCCATAGCTGTCGTTTGCTTATGTAGGACCTTATCAGTTGTGATAGTCTGTTATATTCTCCTGATTATAGGCTTTGGTTGTTTTGTAGCCCCTACGTTTTTAATATCATTATTCATGTCCTATTGTGGAATCCCAGAAGGACGTAAGGATGGAGGGCAACCATGGAGCAGAGGAAAGGTCATCAAGGCCATCATTCTGCTTCCACCTGGATGCTTCCTTGAACAGTTGCAGTCCCCTGAATTGAGAGGACAAATGTCACCACTGTGCCTCTGTGATGGCTGCTCCCATGACTGCTTCCCCTCCCCAGATTGTACAGTTCCATTTAAACTTATAAAGTCATAGAATAGGGTTCTGGAAGAGACCTCAAGGGCTATCCAATCCAACCCCATTCTGCCATGCAACAGTATACCATCAAAGCACTCCTGACAGATGCCGATCCTGCCTCTCCTTCCTGTTGTTCTTTTTCACCAAGATATTAGGAAAACCTTCCTGACAGTCAGAGCAGTTCAACCGTGGAATCTCCTGCCTCTGACCGTGGTGGAGCCTCCTTCTTTGGAGGTTTAAAACAGAGGCCGGAGGGCCATCTCTTGGGAGTGCGCAGCTGAGAATTCCAGTCCTTGTTTCTTCCCCTGAAAGCTTGAAGAAATAAATGTTTTTCTCAGCGTCCTGCCTCCCAAGCCACCAGTCCCTGTCCCTTCCGTACCTTGGAGTTGGGCGTCTTGGAGTAGGTGAGGGCCTCGCTGGTGAGGGAGAAGTAGAGCTTCTTAAAGGTCGAGGAGAGGAGAGGCCCTTTGCTTTTTGGCTTGTGGATAAACAGGGGTCCCTCTTTCACCACCCGGGTCTGAAGGGAGAGAGCGTTCTGCAGGTCTAATTCTGCAATATCCAAAATCCACAGAAATGGATTCAGGAAACAACACAGACTGACGCTGATTTAAAACCCCAAACCCAACAAGTTGGCATGCGACGTGTTCGGCACACAAGGCCCCTTTATTACATTTATTTACTAATTTATTTGCTCTGTAAGGTACTCAGGATTATTTGTCCCCATAGGACAGATAGGAAGACTGAGACGCGGGTACGTCAAAGGCTGCCAAGCAAAATTTATGGCAGCGTACCTTCCAACCTTTGAAATCATCAATTAAGCACTGGGTACTTTGCAGCAGTTACAACGTTCCGCACTACAGTGTTAAACTGCTGCTGTTCCACTTTCAACGCCCTGTGGAATTCTGGGGTTTGTAGTTTATTGAGACCAAAGAGCTCTTTGGTTGAGAATGCAAAGTGCCCTTCCCTAAACGACAAACCCCAGAACACCATAGGAGGTTGATAGTGGAATAGCTGCACTTTAACACTGTGGTGTGGAAACGGTGTAGGCTTAATGGAACTATACAGTAGCTACGTCTACGTTGATTGCAATACAGTGATTGTACTGATCTTGATATACATCCAGCAAGCCAACCTATGGCAGGGGCTATGCATCCTGACAGCTACACATCTTCCCTCCGAGCTACAACCAGCACCGTTCTGCTCATTTCCTTGCAGGGAGGGTCTCCCTCACTGACCTGCCTCCTTCACTGACCTTCTTTCTCTTCGATGTCGATCAGCTGTAGGATGAACTGCTTCATCTGTGCGACGCCCTGTTGGATCGTGGGCTGCAGAGGGGCCATCCAAGCCTCCTTGGAGCGGCTGACGCTGGCGTCCATGTTCCCCACGCTTTGAATGGCCTGGCAAACAACAGGTCAGAGTCACCAGTCGGGACGGACAGGAATCATAGAATCATAGAAATGTAGAGTTGGAAGAGACCCCAGGGGCCATCCAGTCCAACCCCCTGCCATGCAGGAACAGCCTCAAAGCACTCCCTATGACAGATGGCCATCCAGCCTCTGCTTAAAAACCTCCAAAGGAGGACACTCCACCACACTCCAGTTCAGCACATTCCACTGCTGGACAGCCCTGACTGTCAGGAAGTTCTTCCTGAGGTTCAGGTGGAATCTCCTTTCCTGCAGCTTGAATCCATTGCTCCTTGTCCTGGTCTCTGGAGCGGCAGAAAACAAGCCCTCTCCTTCCTCTACATGGCATCCCTTCAGATATTTAAACATGGCTATCATGTCCCCTCTCAACCTTCTCTTCTGCAGACTAAACATACCCAGCTCTCTAAGTCTATCCTCATAAGGCTTCATGGCTTTTGCTGGACTCGTCAGTGTGAGTGAAAGCAGCACTTTCGTATCTCTGGAGCTTTGTTCAAGGAAGCGCACGCCGTGCCTTGATGCCTCCGAGAAATGAAGCACACTCGAAGCAACGTGCACATTTTTGCACGCAGATGGATAAAATGTGAGGAAAGACACAAACTCGTTTCGGTCATTGGGTAATATTGCCTAAATTAGTTAAATGGGTCAGATAAATACATATATGACAGAAAAATTATTTTTTTAAAAAGTGAACAAATTTTGAGACAGAAAGAAAGCACAAAAGCCCTACTCAGGTGTTCGTGAAAAGCAGTTTAAACTCCCAGGAAGGCTCTCTGTAGGACTTTCTGCATTATACTCTTATAGTGCTATTATCCCACTTTCAACGTCCTATGGAACCCTGGGCTTTACAGTTTAGGATTCTCATCCAGAGAGTTCTTTGGCCTCAGTAAACTACCAATCCCAGAATTCCACAGGAGGTTGAAAGCGGAATAATAGCACCACAGCCATGTAGTGCGGAAAGGCCCTATGATTATATGCTGCTGAACTTCTCAAAAGTCTCACGAAGAAGGAGCAATTTACTGAGGAAAAGTCAGTCAGTCATAAATAATTATGGTGCTAATTTAATTTGGCACTGGACTTTTTTTTTAATCCCTATTTTTTTTTTCTAGGAGGAGTTGAACCTGAATCCCCCAAAACACAGCTTAGCGCTCAACGCAGAGGGTTGTGTTGCTTCCCCCTGCAGAAAATCTGCATGGCAGGGGGTTGGACTGGATGGCCTTGTGGTGTCCCAACTCTACGATTCTATGATTCTAATCGACCCCACCAAGGGTGAGGCACTCCATCAGGTACAAGGCCCTGTTTCCCACCCCTTGGACTTTCCGAGGGTTGCAGAGCCATACCTTGGCCAGGAGGAGAAGGGTCCGGCTGGTGCGGGCGTCAGCACGCTTCTCCCACAGGTGGAAGAGTTTGGGGGCCATGATGGCCGGAGAGAAGAAGCGCAGGCAGAGAAAGCTAGTGATGGCAATGAATTTCACGTTCTGCAAGGAGAGAAAAAGCAGCCGCAGGGGGGATCAGCCTCTAAGAAGGAGGAGAATGGAAAGAAAGAGAACCTGCTATACACATACTCCCAGGTATACTCCTCAAAGTCTGGGTAACCAAGTTCTCATGGATGCTCCGACGTGGATCGCCTTACACACTGGTTCTGGTCAGGGCTTGGAAAGGTCACTGACAACACCCAGGACATCCGGCTGGGGGATTCTGGGAGTTGTAGTACAAAAAATAGTGATATTTTCCCCTTCTAAACTGCAGATCCCAGGATTCCATGGGACAGCAGTTAAAGTGGGCTCATAGTGTTATAACTGCATAGTGTGAATGGCTCCTTAGGTAAGTGGGTTCCAGCTTGCAACCTCAACAATTTTTTTAATTGTCACATTACAACAACAGCGTGTACAAAGCTCTATTCAGTTTGTAACACTGAGCTGATAGCTGCAGTTCACACTGTACCTACATCGCGGCAGCTTTCCCCACCTTGTGGTCTACAGATAGCTTTAACTACAATTCCCATAATCCCCAGAAAGCCTGCTCAATGGATCCAAATATCCAAATATCTTAAACTTTTCTAAACTACCCTGCTTTCTAAATACATACATACATACATACATACATACATACATACTGCAGAGGAGGGAGCATGATGTGTCTTTGGGCCTCATCTGGAACTCTTCCACACTATGCAATTATAGCACTATGGTTGCACTTCAGCTATCATGGGTCTCTCCTATGGAATCCTGGGGTTTGTAGTTTGGAGAGGCACTTAGAACTTCACGGATGGGATGGAACCATGCAAGACAAAGTGGAAACACAGTACAGTCCTCCCTCCACGTTTGCAAGTTTGACCTTCACAGATTTGATTATTCACAAGGCATGTCCTCACCTCCCACCCCCTATTCTCCTCCTCCCATTCCCTTGCATTCCTCTGCCCAGGCTTGTAAGGCTTGGGTTTAAAATTGATGCTTTTCCCTTTTGGGTGAGCACCCCCCCACACACTGTTGGAGGCATGTCCTCTCTGCTACATGGCTGCACATTCCACTAGATAATGCCCACCGATCTGTCACGTTCTCTCTTTGCTCCCCATGCTCCTCTAGGAGGAATCTTCTTTCTCAAGATGGTGACCGGACATAGCTAGTATACCAGAATCACTCTTCTTTGTCTGAATATAATAATTAATATTTATTTATTTGTATCCTGCCTCTCCAAACGGATCGAGGCAGCGAACAACATGAAATACATTATACGTTACAAATAGCATGTATGGTTTAGAATGTGTTTTTAGCTAATTGCCCCCAACAAGCTGGGTACTCATTTTACCGACCTGCGGAAGGATGGAAGGCTGAGTCAACCTGGAGTCCGGCAGGATCGAACTCACAACCTTGTGGCTGCAGTACTGTCAGTAATCCCTTTACCTTGTCTTTTTTCTCCCACCCAGGAGCACTGGGACCAGAGGCAAGGGAATGGGAGGAGGATCACGGGAGGAGTTATTTGTGTTTTTTTCCACTTTTGCAGGATTTCTGCACCCCAAACGCTTGCAAATATGGAGGGGCCACCAAACTATAATTGTACTGTGTGGAGGAGCTCATGATAAAGAACAAAAAACTATGTTACCTTTTTAAAAGTAACTTTCCAAACTGTGCCCTGAACTGACCTGGTCTCTCTCTTCAGGGAAGCAGTCCCCAACTCTTTTGTAAAGGAGCCGGAAGGTGGCCCGCATGATGGCGGGGCACGCCTCGACGGACTTGGCAATGGCAGCAAGAAGGTCTGTCAGGTAGGAGCAAAGCAGCTGGGCGCTCTGTTGGATCACGTCACTCTCGCTTTGGATCCGATGGAGGCTGGAGCACCTGACCCAAAAAACAGCATCAACAGAGTCTCAAATCGTCCTCTCCCCGTTGTTTCTGGGCACATCGGTCTCCATCAGTACCATCTGATCTCCTCTGAGTTAAACTATACTCAGAACTTGGAACAGTCCGTTTTTCAGACTACAGCTCCCAGAAACCTCTAGTTTGCCATATTAAGACGACAGACTACATTAAACACACAGGCGTGAATAGTATTATTAATTCAAGCAAATTGGACCCACTGACTCAATAGGATACAAGTACGTGTGGATAATAACTCCCAGAATCCAGCCAGCACAACCACTTCCCGCAGTTAAAAATGTATTTTTAACCCATAGCCTGAATGAAGTCCAAAAAAGGAACTTTCCCAAACTTTCCATACTACATTAAATTCGCAGGCCTGAATCCTAGTATCAAAACAGAAGAGACACACTGAATCAATGGGAGTTATAGATATGTTCATAGAATCATAGAATCAGAGAAATGTAGTGTTAGAAGAGACCCCAGGGGCCATCCAGTCCAACCCCCTGCCATGCAGGAACACCCTCAAAGCACTCCCTATGACAGATGGCCATCCAGCCTCTGCTTAAAAACCTCCAAAGATGGAGACTCCACCACACTTTGAGGCAGCAGATTCCACTGCCGGACAGCCCTGACCGTCAGGAAGTTCTTCCTGAGGTTCAGGTGGAATCTCCTCTCCTGCAGCTTGAATCCATTGCTCCTTGTCCTGGTCTCTGGAGCAGCAGAAAACAAGCCCGCTCCTTCCTCTACATGGCATCCCTTCAGATATTTAAACATGGCTCTCATGTCCCCTCTTAACCTTCTCTTCTGCAGACTAAACATACCCAGCTCTCTAAGTCTATCCTCATAGGGCGTGTTGATTTACGATTAATCAGCTACGACAATTAACTCGTTCCAATATTTCTGGATCTTTTTGAGACAGCGTGTTTTTCTGCATGCTCCGTGCACCATCAGCAAAGGCAGCTGATGTGGCTTCCATGTCAGCGGGGCGCAAACCCACTCTAGGTTTTAGTCCAGCCGTTCAAGGAGCTCTCCAAGGTGATGAACCCTATTTCTAAGTTTATTCAGCACCTTGGAGAACTCCTTTGAAGCTAGCTTAAACCTGGAGTGGATTCAATGCCCTACTGACATAGGCGTCACCAGCTGGGGACAGTTATAAATCTGTGTGACTCTGCATACTGTTTGCTCCGCACATGCTGTCCCGCGCTTTAAAGAAATTAAAGAGAAGAAAAGTGGAGAGGTTAGTAATTAAAACTCCAAATCTCTCCTTCCTGGAGAAACAAGTACTGACTGTTTAAGCCTTTTGATCATTAACTTGGCTGAACAGGAAGCAACCGGCAGATCCATAGCAGAACAAATTCAATAACGGGAAAAGAATTTAGCCTCGCATAGAAGCAATCGATGAATTTAGCTCTTGACGTTTAATAGTTGATCTGTTTAAACCAGTGGTTCTCAACCTGTGGGTCGTGACCCCTTTGAGGGTCGAACGACCCTTTCACAGGGGTTGCCTAAGACCATTGGAAAATACATATTTCCGATGGTCTTAAGCTCCATTCCCTTCTCGGTGGTGGTGCGCAAGCATGAGCCACATGCTCGCGTCCTCCTGCCCCCTTTGGCGGGAGCGCATGCAGCCACAGCATCGCCACAGCAGGAGTGGTGGTGCGCAAGCGCAAGCCATGCGCTCGCCTCCTCCTGCCCCCTGTTCAGAAGGGACTGAAATCGCTCCCCTTCACTGCTACCGAGAGAACCTCCCGCCTGATGGGCCAGCTTGGGGGGGGTGGCAGCAGCACGGGGTGCAGACCCCCTCCTCGCCACGGCCCCTGCCCCACTCACCACGGAGGGGGGTGCTGCGGAAGGGTTGGGGGGCTGCAAGGCGGCGTTTTTCCAGGAGGAGTGAGCTGCACCTGGTGCAAAAGACAAAGGAGCTGGGATTCCTCCCCCCGGCCAGGGTCGACACTCTGGAAACTTTTCCGACACTGCCCCCCCCCAGCGGAAACAAGAGTGAAGCAGAAGTAGAGCCTGGGGGGGGGGGTTCTCGGAGTTTTTTCCCAGGGGAGACGTGCGGCTCCTCTTTCCCTCCCTGCCCGCCGCCCCCCCCCATTCTTGGCTGGCGAGGTGGCCTTTGCCGGGGGGGGGAGGCATTGTAAATAATAAATAAATGATTTTATGGTTGGGGGTCACCACAACATGAGGAACTGTATTAAAGGGTTGCGGCATTAGGAAGGTTGAGAACCACTGGTTTAAACTATATATTTACATAAATTCTTTATGTAAGCTAAAATTTAAACGGGCCTGTATATAACCTGTGATTGCACGCCGGAACCGAACGAGCATCCCATTTGGCACCTGCTACAGAATTCAACATATTGAGATCAACATTTTAATTAAAGAAAAAATATATATGCCAGGCTGGAAAGAGAGCCAAGATGGATTTTCCAGTGACCAGAACAGACAATCTTAATTCTTAATCAGAGCAGAGAGTATTGAAAAATTTACAGCTGTGTGAGACATGGTAATGACTTCGATTAGAAACACTTGGGGAGATCCAGTGATAGCAAGTTTTGGAGTTTGAAATTAATAGGTTATCTTTATAGTTAAACATCAGAAAGTGTTTATAGATTGTTTTATTTAATACAGGGATATAGTGAAACATTATTACACATGAAGAATTAAGGTTAAAAGAGATATAATGTTTCTTAAAAATTAAGGAATTAGAATCCTTTTTCCATAATATAACTGAAACGATGCAATACTTATAAATACTTAACATCCAAGATTGGTCAAGGAGAAGCCCATGATTGTGATGAAGATGAGAGAATAAGGATGATCGGGATTGTGTGTTGAGTTCATTGTGTTTTAATGTTTATTTTAATCAAAAATAAATTTAAAAAAAGAGACGACATCGTGCCCCTTACGGTTCACTGACAAGCAGAAGTAGACAATGCTACAAGGCCTGGTGAACTTTGCATACTTTGCATGCTTTGCATACTTGCATACTGTGAACTTTGCGAGTTCACAGAATGGAGATGCAGTTCTGATTTTTGCAGAATCTTTGCTTTATACTCTCCCTTTCCCGGAGTGATCACTGACAAGTCTGGCCATTTCTGCACCAGACTCTTGTAGTGCTATTATTTCACTTCCAACATCCTATGGAATCCTGGGGTTTGCAAGTTAGGGAGGGGGCTGACCAGGCCCCCTCCCTAAACTGTAAACCCCAGGATCCCATAGGACGTTGAAAGTGGAATAATAGCACTACAAGAGTCTGGTGCGGAAATGGCCTGTGTCCCTGACCCTCACCCGGCTGTCCTTACGGCCTCTTACCCAACCTCTTTGCTCTCCACTTTGCTGGGATCGAGTTCAATGTTTCTCTTCTCTTCAAAGACACGGTGGATGGTCGGTCCGAGTACGCGATGGAGATACTGCATCCCTGCCACCTACAGGGGGAAAGATTTCAGACAGGGTGGAAAAGAGGGGGTCCACACAACCAAAGGGTGTATGTTTTCTTATTTCTGCGGTTGTTGCGTGCCGTCAAATCAATTCTGACCTATAGCGACCCAAGGGGAAACCATCTTGGTGAGATTAATTTAGAGGGGGTTTTCGTTTGACTTCCGCCGAGGCTGAGAGAGTATGACTCACCCGAGCTCGCCCAGTAGATTTCCACGGCCAAGCTGAGATTTAAAGCCTGGTCCCTCCAAATCCTAGTCTAATATTCCAATGACTACACCATGGGGCCTCTTTATTATTATTACCATTGCTATTGATCGTTGTCATCCATCCCACATGCCCTGTCTCTGGTGGGAATCCTGATTCTAGTGTGGAAATGGACTGTGTCCACCTTCAGTTCTCACAATTGTTTTATTGCATCTTGGAAGTTTTTTTTTTTTTAAGTCCTGTTGTCCTCAGTCTTGGGAGGACTGACCCCAAAAGATGGCCTTTTTACAAAAAACTGGCACGTTTCAACACAGGTATATGATGACTCACTCTTTTGATGCTTCTCCATTAAACACAAGTTCCAAGAATTAGGCAAGGGTTCCGCTCTTTCATCACTTCTTCTTGGCTATGGAGGCTCGCTTGGATGCACGTGCTCTTTGCAAAGGGAGATGAGAAGGGAATAAAAGGCGCTCTGCCAGCCGAGAGACTTTGCAAGCAGCTCCGATAGAGGAAGGCTCAGAGGTCGAGGAGCAACTGATTTTGCTGGAAACAGAGACCTTACAGCCAGCGCCTGTGATAGGGCAAACTATCTTGCCGGCACCTCCACCAGCCGAAAGACAAGCTGAGACAGAGGTTTTACAGCCAGTGCCAGAAGCGGCCAGTGGTGATTTAGGGGACTTAGATTCATGGAGGAGACAAAGAGAAGGGCTCAGAAGGAAGCCGTTTCGCTGAGGTTGAGAAGGCAGGAAACTGATTAGAAACACTTGCTCTCTTCTGCTATTTAAGTCTGTCAGCATGCCTTGCTGTTTGCTTGTGGCAAATTGCTATTCAAGCTCCCTCGACTCTTGCATTCCGGCCCTGTGTCTTGCAGACTTCGGCATTCTTGACTTCTTGGGCTGATCTCGACTTCGGCTCTCGGCTCCGCGTTTCTACTAGATCGATTGCTCTGGACGCTCCTTGTGGCCACCTTCTCCGCCTTGGCAAGTACCATGGCTTTCCTTCCCATGCTGGCAGATAACAATGTCTGGGTGCTAAACTCTGACACTGAATCAATTGCTCCTCGACCTCTGAGCCCTCACCTATCACAGAAGCATGTGCAAGCTGCAAGACTTTGCACGCAGCCAGTCCCAAGTGAGCCTCCATTAAGTCCTTCGTGCTCCCTTCGGTTTGCGCTTTTCATGCAATTCCATTTTCTGACTCCGCTCTGGTCCCTAACCTGTCAGATAAGGGGAGGGAGCCTATGCATCTTTTAAAAAAGATAAATATATTACCTTCAGAAAGGACTCCATCGACTTGGAGGCCAGAGAGTTGCTACGAAACAAGGTGTTTGCCTCACCTGAAATAGAAAACCATTGCTTGTTGGCCGTTAAATCAAACCACTTGGGAGCTAGGACGTTATTTTAAGTTATTTTAGTGAAAAGTACGGCCAAACTTAGCCACCCATTGGTTTGTCTTAGCTCCCATCATGCCCCAAAGTCCTTTTTTTAAAAAAATTCTTTTTATTATACATATACATTAATAAAATCTCCATCAAATATTACATATTACACACTTAGATGTTATTCTTATGTACACAATTATACATATTTACCTTTGGGTAGTGTAAAAAGAATAGTAAACAAGATTAACTTAACATTTATCTCCCTCCTTTTACCATACTTTATATCTTTGACACCACCCTGACTTCCTTGCCACTACCAAGAGTCGCTTCTTATATCGTTTTAATTATATCAGAAACTCCCCAATTCGAATAAACGATAGGTTCAAATTTATATCAATATTATCTACTCTGTGCTCCTTTTCCGAAAAAATATAGATTGACTTTGCTTTTCCTTGTCGTATTTTTCCATCTTTTCTTGTCCTTTTCCCTTATTAAATACGTCTCCACACTTAAATATTTTCCATCTATCTAAACGAATATACGATGTTTTAACCAACCGAGAAAGAAAATCTATAGATTGACTACAATTTCTCCTATATATTCATGCCTATGTCATTATTTTTTTACTCTCTAGTATTCTCTATAACCTTTTAAAGCCAATACCCGCGTTCCTCCAATGTTACTAAATTCCAATCATTTCCAACTTGTTCCCTTTGTTTCCCCTTCATGTCCCAAAGTCCTTACAGGTTTTATCCAATTCCATCTTGAAAAGCAGATCCAAGAACTCTTTGGCCAGCCCTTGGCCCAGGAAAAGCTTGACAAGGTTGACGGCGACCTCCTGTCTGCGTTCGGCGGTCGTCGTCTCATCAATCAAGGTCATCAAATGCACCTTCTTGTACTGTCGGGGGACAAATGGGTGGGGGAACAGTCCCACGGAGACATAACACACCCTGGCCACTGGGAGATTGTGGAATTTATAGCACAAAATGTCATTTTACCATCCCAAAAATGATGCCAAAGATTTTAAACTCCCCAAAAAGTGTAAGGTCCTACACTTGGGTAGAAAAAATGGAATACAGAAATATAGGATGGGGGACACGTGGCTGGATAGCAGTACGTGTGAAAGGGATCTGGGAGTCTTCATAGACCACAAGCTGAACATGAGTCAGCCGTGTGATGCGGCAGCCAAGAAAGCCAATGCAATTCTCGGCTGCATCAATAGGAGTCTGGTGTCTAGATCGAGGGAGGTACTGGTCCCACTCTACGCTGCTTTGGTTAGACCCCATCTTGAATACTGTGTCCAGTTCTGGGCACCCCAATTCAAGAAGGATATTGACAAGCTGGAGCAAGTCCAGAGGAGGGCGACCAAAATGGTGAGAGGCCTGGAAGCCATGAAGCCCTATGAGGATAGACTGAGAGAGCTGGGGATGTTTAGTCTGCCGAAGAGAAGGCTAAGAGGGGACATGATAGCCATGTTTAAATATTTGAAGGGATGCCACGTAGAGGAAGGAGAGGGCTTGTTTTCTGCTGCTCCAGAGACCAGGACAAGGAGCAATGGATTCAAGCTGCAGGAAAGGAGATTCCACCTGAACCTCAGGAAGAACTTCCTGATGGTCAGGGCTGTCCGGCAGTGGAATGTGCTGCCTTGGAGTGTGGTGGTGTCTTCTCCTTCTTTGGAGGTGTTTAAGCAGAGGCTTGATGGCCATCTGTCGGGGGAGCTTTGAGGGTGTTCCTGCATGGCAGAGGGTTGGACTGGATGGCCCCTGGGGTCTCTTCCAACTCTACATTTCTATGATTCTATGAAAAAGCCTGAATTTTATCTGTTAGGAATCTGGGTAGAAGATGCAACATTGCATAAGAAGCAACACAAACCGGTAGAGCATTTGCTGTTAGGAGGAAGATTGGTATATGCAAAATATTGGGGAAAAATTGGAGTTACCAACAATGAACGAATGGCTAAACAGGCTGACGGGAAATGTTGAAATGGAGAACCTCACACACGGGATAAAAGGCAGAACACAACATGAATTTATGTCTGAATGGAAGTGGTTGATTGATGGATTTAAAAAAAAAAAGAATGAAGGCAACCTCATGATAACAGGTTTTGAAACTTAAAATTTCTATTACTACACGAGAAGAGGAAAAGTAGATTGGAAGACGTCCTTTGTGGTTTTAAAATGTTGCTAAAATGAAGGCAATCTGACGATAACTGGTTTTGAAACTTAAAAATTATATTTTTACACGAGAAGGGTAAAAGTAGATTTGGAAGATGTGCTCTGCTGTTTTGAAATGTTGTTTTTTATATAGATGATTATTACCTTTTGGTGACTGCTCATTAGGACAGACTAATCTAGAGTAAGTTAACAATGATTTATGCATTTGAGAAACTAAGTAAGTAAATAACTAGAATGATAAGTGATCGGCAAGAATTAATAACTACGGGATAAAACGAATGATTCCATAGCCAGGTGTAAATGCTTAAACAATATGAACTGTTTGCAACGGGGGCGGGAACCAATTTTGTTAGTTTTTGTTTTAGTCCTGTGTAGGTTAGACTGTTTGTCCATGTTTGCATGGATGTGTTTTTTGTTGTTTTGTATGTTGGTTTGTGTTGGGGGGTTTTTTTCCTTCTTTTTTCCTTGATAAAAATTAATAGAAAATTTTATAAAGCTCTGGTCACAGCTGAGAGCGGACGAGTGCCACGGATCTCTCCGTTCTAATCCGACAGTCAAACCAATCCACTCCACGGGACAAGATAGTGGGGATGATAGTGGAAAGATGTTACTCCGATGGAAAAACCCTATCCCGAGGTCTACAATTTGATATTAAATATGATTCCGTGTGCCTGAGAGGTTGCCTGGATGGGGACGTAGGCAGCAATGGTCAAACGACCAAAAACCAGGTCAGGCCAGTAAAATCCCCTGTCAAGTAGCCCCAGGAGATCTCAAGGTGTGTAAACCCCCAATAAACAAAGGGTCCTCAGCCCCGAGACACTAACTTGAGCGGATTAGCGTGTGCGCCCCAAGTTGAGCGAATATCCTATCAAGCGAGGACCATTTACATGAAGTCACACCACAAACAAACACAGTCGAAGATCCTGAGACTTTGGCAACACCTTGCAATCCCATCACACGAAGGAAATTACCATGGTGGAGCTTCATTATCGCTCCATTGTTCTCCCCGGGAAAGGATTAGTCCTCCAGGTACTTCTTCCCCTACAAATAGTTCTGGTCTTTGAGCGTTTCTTTGAATCGCTCCCGGTCATCCCAGCAAACCGTTGCTCCATCCGTTGAGTGATCCCCTCAGCCCTCTCCGTGCTGAGCCCTCCTTCTCCGCTAGTTTTCCCGGACCCAGGACTTCAGGAAAAGGTGCAGTATTACCCCAGCTGTACCCCTTCAATACTCCCCTATCCAGTTTCCTCTCTTTTGCTTCTTAATAGCTCTTGGGTGCATGTGTGCATGAGTGCATGGTGCATGAGATTTTTATTCAATAAACTCATTTATTGGACATTCTTGTTTGGTTTTTGGCTTGGCCTGACCCCGTAAAAACTGGGTAAAAAGACCCCGCTAGGTTACCCTGCCTCTCGCATTGCTATTGCTCGTGCTCGGGCTAGTTTTCATTCCCCATCACATGGAGTACATTGAGGTGTCCCCCAAGGGACCCCAGAAATCAGGGTAACACAGATTCCAATGGATCTCACCTTGGCACCTGCTTTGACTTCCTGGACCAACAACTGGACTAGAGGCTGGTAGTGAACCGACGGGAGCACCATCTCATCTCGAAGGTGCACTTGAAGGTGCAAAGAACCCAAGTTGCCTCTAAACAGAAAGGGAGAAGAAAAGGCAAAAGATGCGTCCAATCCAAAGACAAACCAGAGTACAAAATGGAAGAAAAAAACTATCTTATGTGATGGTAACAATGCTGCACAAAATTATTTCTCCTTCACACACAGCATAAATGAGAATATACTTTCCAACAGGAAAGGCAGTAGGGAGAGCTAACTGGTAAAAAAAAAAATAATAACATGGCCCATCAAAATATTTCTTGCCACTGAGAATAAGCAATTCCAAGATGTATGGAAAATAGTTGCCCCTCTATGGGAAAGGCAATAGGGGGAATTAGCTACTGTAAGAGTGTTAAAACTGGAAATAGAGTCAGGTTCATGTTATACTCCAGTTTTCATTGAAATTTAGGATCTTATGTATTTTTGGTTAAGCACCTATGCTTAGCCAAAAATACATAAGATTCTAAATCATATGTTTTTCTTGTTGTGTATGGATTTCTTATTCTAAGTAGTAAATTATATGACATATTCTTTAAAACATAATATTTATATCTATAGTAAAAAAAAAGGGGGGGAATTACTAAAGGTTAAACGTAGAGATACAAATTGTGTATGATTAAGAATGTATACCGAAGCAAAATAAGAAATAATGAAGCACCCACAACTTTTAGTAAGGGAAGCTGGTAGAGGATTAAGGATAGGTAGGAAGTTGGTAGAGGATTAAGGATTAGGTTACACCCTGAAACTTATAACACCACAAATAACTTTAAAAAGAAATCCAATATTTGTATTTAAAGTTATTTGTGGTGTAATAAGTTTGAGGGTAGAACCTAATTTGATTTACTGTTTTTAAGTCTATGGACTTAATAAAAACATTATTTTAAAGAAAAGAAACTTATTTTCCCCTCGAAATATTTAAAGAGAGGCTCCACAGTCAGGCGTCAGGAGTGCCGTTGCTGCATCGTGCGTGGAGCGAAAAGGTTGGACTAGAATCGCCGACCTCTCTCCGGATCCTATGGACTTCAGTTCCCAAAATCACTGACCGCTGGCCATACCGGCTGGGTGTTGTGTTGGCTGTGATAGTGTGACTCATTCTCAATTATGCATGCCTATAGATTATGCTATGTTAGTGGTAAATGAGTATTCAGCCAGGCAGGCAAGGCATGGCTCTGTTTACTTAAAAGTAAAAGCGATCAACAAGGGATTTACTAGGTAGGAGCTTTAGAAGACCTAGGTTAGAACTGCGGGTAACAATGGGTTGCAAATCAAAGAACAGAGGCTGGGAATTTCATCCTTGTGAAAAGGGATCAAAGAGAATAGGATGGAAAAGACGGCCTCGGGGTGTCTGGCTAGCGTTCGGTAAGATATCCAGAGATAACACCGGAGATGTGGAAGTGGTTTAGATCAAGGTATGGAAAGAAAGTTCCTTGGGAACTTGGGGTTTGCAGTTCCTTGGGAAATACTGGACATTTGGGAGATGGGAGACCTAGCATATCCACCGATGGGCATCGTGCGCGTGTAACAGTGTGTGCCGCTATATAACCAAGTGCGTGTTGTAAATTGTTAACTCCAGCAACTGTCTTACGCCTTGTGTACCTCATTAAATACCATGGGAAAACCTTGTGTGTTTTCTTGAGAGTAAAAGGGTAGCTAAACATGCCAGCCGGGAACTTCTGGGGAACTGAGGTCCAACTGATATATTTGAAGGGATGTCATGTGGAGGAGGGAGCAGGCTTGTTTTCTGCTGCTCCGGAGACTAGGACAAGGAGCAATGGATTCAAGCTGCAGGGAAGGAGATTCCACCTGAACCTCAGGAAGAACTTCCTGACAGTCAGGGCTGTCCGGCAGTGGAATAGGCTGCCTGGGGGTGTGGTGGAGTCTCCTTCTTTGGAGGTTTTTGAGCAGAGGCTGGATGGCCATCTGTCCGGAGTGCTTTGAGGGTGTTCCTGCATGGCAGGGGGTTGGACTGGATGGCCTCTGGGGTCTCTTCCAACTCTATGATTCTATCTAAAGTTTGAGTTTAGAAGAGCTCCACAGTTCCTTCAGCCTGAACGATGCCAGCATGTGTGAAAACACGTTGGCACTTTGGAATGGCTGCCTGGATTCTATTTCTCATTTTTCCACCTTTAAGAGAAAGAGACTCACTGAACCAGCCTCGGCTTGGACTTGTCGGGACGGAGCAAAAACCATCCTTCTTCCCGCTGAACGTTCTCTAACCCTTGGACATTGAACACCACCTAAGAGAGACAGAGACCAAAAGGAATATTTATTCTCACTTGAGGTTAGCCCCATTATCCACAGCATCCTTCCATTTTACAAAAGCCGTCAGGCAGTGGGAAAGTCACCCTTCTTTTGCAGAATAGCTTCCCAGTCACGATCTTCTTAAGAAAGTTCTGTAGCAAATTGTTCCCAGTCACTTAAAAACAAGCAAACATGGATTTCAATAAAAATGTGGATTTTTCCTCTTTGCCACTGAAATGCAATTCTTTTACAGGTACTGATATACAAATCAAGAGAACCAGTATGGCGTGGTGGTTTGAGCATTGGACTGTGACTCAGAAAAACCCATGCCAGGGGTCACCATAAGTCAGACACCACTTAAAGGCACACAACAACTCTGCAACTCAAACATAATGGCCAAATAACGTGCATTTCTCTACAAGGCGCAGTCATACAAAGCCATTTAATATACATATTTGTATATGCAGAAAAACGTGCTTCTCTCTTTTCTTCCATTTGCGTCTCGTTCTCCATTACCCAGCTCTTTCAAAAGGAATGGAAATAAATATCCATGTGCATTTTGAGGGTGCAAAATGCTTCCCTTCCAGCCACGGATTCTGTTGAAAGGCAATCTGGCATCATGCTTAACAGATTGGCCATTTCCGCACGAGACTGTTCCAGCGGAATTTGTTTATTTTCTATTGTTTATCGAGTATAGAGGCCAAAGATACCCCTCTCTAAACTGCAAATCCCAGGATTCCATAGGATGTTAAAAGTGGAATAAGAGCACTATAACAGTGTAGTGCGGAAATGGCCTACGCGTTTCTCAGTGTGTCCGAAACAGAGCTTAGAAAAACAGATGAAATTTCTCTGTTCCTTCCACGCCCTTTCGAACTCACCTTCCCCAGAAAATCGTTCCTGCTCACAAGGTCCCAGTCCCAGACTTCCACGGTGCAGAGTTTCTCCGCGGCCGACTCATCCAAGTCGAACTCAAAGGTCTCGTTCCATCTCGGGTAGCAAGATTTTTTGATCACCTGAAAAAAGAGCAGAGCCGGAAGAACTGGGGTCTCAATGTTGTAATTGACCGGGTTGCACGGTTGGAGAAAATTCGGAGTCCTGCTGGGTGATCGCCTATCTCTGCATCTCTTTATTGGGGCTCCAGCAGAGGCACATAACTTCCATCTTTGGAACATCTGCAGAATCCAGAGGTTCTTGACCGTAAAATCTGCTTGTCCAAGCCTTGGTTATCTTATTTTTATTTATTTATTTATTTGTACCCGCCTCTCCATATGGATCGAGGCGGCGAACAACTTACAAATAGCATGTATTCTGTACATATTTCTATACATGCCCCCAACAAGCTAGGTACTTAATTTAGCGACCTGCGAAAGGATAGAAGGCTGAGTCAACCTTGGAGCCCGGCAGGATCGAACTCACAACCTTGTGGCTTGCAGTACTGGCATTTAACCACTGCGCCACCACTGCGTCAAACAGAGCTTTCCAAACTTTTCATGTTGGCGACACACTTTTTAGCCACGCATCATTTCACGACACAGTAATTCCAATTTTGCCAGCAAACCGGAGGTTAAACTGACCCCTTGTAAGACAATACAGACACATACATACATTGTAATAACAAAATGTATGGGGACACAACATATATATGATTTATAAATAATAATAATATACATTTCCAAGATTGCAGACGACACACCCACACACTTCAGGCAACACATTAACGTGTCGTGGCACACGGGCCATTTCCGCACTGCACTGTTATAGTGCTATTATTCCACTTTCAGCATCATATGGAATCCTGGAATTTGTAGTTTAGGGAAGGGCATTTAGGATTCTCAGCCAGAGAGCTCTTTGGCCTCAGGAAACTACAAACCCCAGAATTCCACAGGAGGTTGAAAGTGGAATAATAGCACTATAGTAGTGTAGTGCAGAAATGACCATGGTTTGGAAAGCCCTGTTCTAGAGTAACATACATTTTCATTCTTCTTATGTTCATTTTTCTTACATTTTTTCCTTCCATTGGCTTCCTCCCAGGTTTACTTATATTCTCTTCTTTTGTACAAATCAGATTATTTCAATCTTATGCCATATAATGACCATGATTCTATTATTGCCTAAAATTTAGAGAGCCACTGTTACCCTACCATTTATTTGAAACATTCACTGAAAATTTGCTTCGAACTTAAATAACAAAATGTAAACCCTGCATCATTTAAGTCAACTCTCTTTAAGTTCTCTAAATTCTTATTCAGTCTATCAAACTTATTATCACTAAGTCCCCCCATCTGCCTTTTAGATAGGTGATTAGCTTTGCCGAATGAAGATGACCGGCTGATAAAGCTTTGTGACTCCACGCAAATGGATAAATTAACAATACTGAGGAGAGAGAAACTTTTGGAAGATTTTGCTAAGAACTGGGATCCTCCTCTGGTTTTAATTCAGAACAATGCTTTCCGGGTGGTGTTAAATCTGCCAAAATATTCACCTGTTTCTTCTCCCCATAGATCCCTTCACTGGCTACTAGTTTGGGCCAGGGCCTGACTTTTAGTCTTAGAATCATAGAATCCTAGAGTTGGA
The DNA here is from genome assembly GCA_948474755.1 of Ctenosaura bakeri. Classification (NCBI taxonomy): domain Eukaryota; kingdom Metazoa; phylum Chordata; class Lepidosauria; order Squamata; family Iguanidae; genus Ctenosaura; species Ctenosaura bakeri. The sequence goes on from CAOLHI010002569.1 coordinate 34,120, forward strand.
AGAGACCCCAGGGGCCATCCAGTCCAACCCCCTGCTGTGCAGGAACACCCATCAAAGCACTCCCAACAGACGGCCATCCAGCCTCTGCTTAAAAACCTCCAAAGAAGGGGACTCTACCACACTCCAAGGCAGCAGATTCCACTGCCAGACAGCACTGACTGTCAGGAAGTTCTTCCTGAGGTTCAAGTGGAATGTTCTTTCTTGCAGCTTGAATCCATTGCTCCTTGTCCTGGTCTCTGGAGCAGCAGAGAACAAGCTTGCTCCTTCCTCGACATGACATCCCTTCAAATATTTAAACATGGCTTTCTTGTCCCCTCTTAACCTTCTCTTCTGCAGACTAAACATCCCCAGCTCCCTAAGCTGCTCCTCATAGGGCTTCACGGCTTCCAGACCCTTCACCATTTTGGTCGCCCTCCTCTGGACACGCTCCAGGTTGTCGATATCCTTCTTGAATTGAGATGCCCAGAACTGGACACAGTATTCCAAATGAGGCCTAACCAATGCAGAATAGAGTGGTACCAGTACCTCCCTCGATCTAGACACCCTGCTCCTATTGATGCAACCAAGAATCGCGTTGGCTTTCTTGGCTGCCGCATCACACTGCTGACTCATGTTCAGCTTGTGATCTACGAAGACTCCTAGATCCTTTTCACATGTACTGATATCCAGCAAGATGTCCCCCATCCTATACTTGTGACTTTCATTTTTTTCATTTTTTTTTTTTTTTCATTTTGTAATTTTGGTTGCCCAAAATGGTTTTGGTCGTCTTGGTATTTAAGAGTTCACATTTCCCACGACCTCGCAGTTTGGCTAGTATGGGATGCTCCATCCAGGAATTTAAGATCTACCAGCAAAGGATTACTGGCTGTTCCATCAAAGCAGCACAGCTTTGTCAGGGCTGTGAGCCTTTCAAGATCTGGCTCCACATTTGTGGAACGGTCTTCCTTTGGACCTCTGGCTGGAAAAGGATCTCCACTACCAACTTTTTAAAAATTAATTATTGAGATTATTTATGGAGGTTATTTATTTAATTATGGAGAAATATAAAGGAAAACCATGCTCTACTGCATGAACTCGGCACTGAGAGGAAAGAAGCAAGAGTGCTGCTGCCGGATGAGAGGAATCATAGAGTTGGAAGAGACCCCAAGGGCCTTCCAGTTCAACCCTATTCTACCATGGAGGATGGCACAATTAATACATTCCCAAAGGATCGCTGCCCAACCTCCAAAGAAGGAGACTCCACCACCCTCCAAGGCAGTGTATTCCACTGTCGAACTGCTCTTACCATGAGGAAGTTCTTCCTAATGTTTAGATGGAATCTCTTTTCCTGAAGTTTGAAGCCATTGCTCCATGTCCTAGTCTCTGGAGCAGCACAAAACAGGCTTGCTCCATCCTCCATAGGACATCCCTTCAAATTTAAACATGGCTATCACATCACCTCTTAGACTTCTCTTCTCCAGGCTAAACATACTCAGCTCCCTAAGCTGCTCCTCCTGGGGCTTCATAGTTTCCAGGAAAAAGCAGAACTGAGAGAAGAATGCAAGGAGCGCGAGCATTAGAGGAAAGGGAATGGAGTAGGGCCACAATACTGAGCTTTCCAGATGATTGAGAGAGGTGGATCTGTGCAGCGATGCCCAAAGACATTCTGAAATACAGACTGACCCACAATTTTGCTATCTTCTTTCAGCTACAGAACTCACCGAGGTTTCCTGAGTCTTGCCATTATAGCGGACTCGGACGAAGGGATCGGAGGCGCCGTTGCGATCTTTCCGAGCCAAATCCCTGGAACGAAAAGGAATGAAAAGAAAAGCACATCAGTGCTGCTTTTCTTTCTCCCTCTTCTTTATTTCCAAAAAGAATAGGGAAATAGAGTGGCGTTTTGGCCAGCATATAAGGGATAAGGATGGGATACGCACTCGTTTGGGGCAGAAAACTGAATTTACAGATATTGCAGAAACAATTCTTTCTAATACGCAAAATGCTTTTTGTCCACAACAATATTTCCGCAATGTTAAAAACACACATGCACATAGTGGCTGGCCATTTCCTCAATAGTGCACAGTACTGTGCGAAGACACCATACTTTCCAACATTTGTATTTGGAAACAGGTACACAAGTGGCCAAGCAACTGCAGAGTGTGGTCAAGATGGCAAAAGCTATTTTTCCCCCATTATTTTTATTAAAATAATTATGCCAATGGTAAAAAAAAAAAAAAAAAGAAATTATTTAAATTTACAGACGTTGTTTAGATAACACAAAGCTTTCATATATTTATATTTATATTTATATTTACCTAATCGTCTTTCATTAGATTTCACACAGAAGATTTTAAAATTGAATTTTGACCTCCATTGCCAAACCCTGGTTTATTATCATCCCGCTAACAATCCACCATTGAAATTCCCTTATATTTAACTTTAATCTATGTTGAGCATCCCTTATTTTGTACTTTCTTAGCTTCAGATACTAACTTATTTAATCAAGAAATCTTTCTTTAGCAAAGAAATGCAATAGCGTGATTTACCCATGAAACTCTACCCAATTTTCCCATAAACATTTGAATACTATATTTATGTCCTCTAGAGCCTTAGAGTTATATTAAATCTCGGGGTTTTTTTTCTTCCCTTCCTTTCCTTTGCTTATATTTGAAGTTATTAATCATCTACTTGTCATATGTCATTTCCAATAATCAATAACTGGTTGCCATCTTTGTTCCGTCTTCTCCGTCTTCTCCATTCGCCTCCCTTTCAAATACTTTGAAAACTCGTCGTAAGATGGCAAAAGCTATTAATGAGGAAGAAGATACAAGCTTGGAAAGATTGCAGCAGTTTGCTTTTGCCTGAGCCTGCTGGGAAGGACAAGATTGCTGCCCGCCTCTCCTCTCCTCCCTGCTGAGTTAATGGAATATAAATGACACTTTGACCTGGATTTGAAGCCATCGAAACATGCTGAAGACCAAGGGGAAAAGTGGGAGAAGGAAACAGAAACCGGGACATTTTAAAAGCAACTGGAAGAGTGGAATGACAGAGGATTAATCAAGATTGTCCCTACCAAACCAGAACCTAGGAGGGTATGAGAATCTGGACCTTTCCACACTACACTGTTATAGTGCTATCATTCCCCTTTCAACCTCCTGTGGCATTCTGGAGTTTATAGTTTCCTAAGGCCAAAGAGTTCTCTGGCTGAGAATTCTAAAGACCTCTCCTTAAACCGCAAACCCCAGGATTCCATAGGGTGTTGAAAGTGGAATGATAGCGCTATGACAGTCTAGTGCGGAAACGGTCACACTTCCTCACTGAGGATGACAACGAGGATGATGTTGATGATTTGTGGGGATTCTTGTTTTGTTCCGTGCCTTTAAGTCATTTCTGACTTCTGGCAACTCTAAGGCAACCCTATCACGGGGCAAGATTTTTTTCAGGGGGTGGGGTTGCCTTTCCCTCCCTCCGAGGCTGAGAGAGTGTGACTTGCCCAATGGCACCCAGCCGGTTTCCACGACTGAGCAGGGAACCATACACCATACTGGCTGACTTCAGTGCTCTTCACATCCCTGCTACAGTCGGCCTTCCACAATTGTGGGTTCGACTTCCGTGGATTTGTGTGAGTTTCTCCAACTCCTGGCCTCCTTAGTTCAGGTGCTTCTTTTCCGGGGGAACCTCCGGTTCAGATCAGGCTACGCAGCCCATTAAAAACCCACCTCTGGTCTTCCTTCTCCTCCGCCAGCCACTCCTTGTCCAGCTAAGGACGGCTCACAGTCTGATTTCTCAGCACCACAAAGCCCCTCCTGATGTCCCCCCACACCCAAGGAAGGAAATGGACATGAGAGAGGTCCATCATGCCAACCCATCCCTTTTCTCTTTCCTTTCCCTGATGTGGGCTGTTTCCGCACTAGCCTGTTATAGCGCTCTGATTCCACTTTCAACATCCTATGGAACCCTGGGGTTTGCAGTTTCGGGAGGGGCCGGAGGGGTTCCCTAGGATGTTGAAAGTGGAATCAGAGCGCTATAACAGGCTAGTGCGGAAACGGCCCCGGTTTGGACCCCAGGTGTCTTAGCCCCCTTCCCGAAATCCCACACGCACAAACATTTTGGTATTTGCACTTCTGTAGAAGTCTTAAGCCTCTAACCCCATTGAATGTAGACAGCTGATTGTATACCAGCCAACGAAGAACAAAAAGCGTTGTGTCCTTACGCCCCACAATGTCACAGCCTATTCCACCCCCTCCACAGCGCCACATCCGTCCCCCCAACAGCGACTCCAATGCGGATCTTTTTGTTCCATCCGCACGATGCTTAAAAATAACCTTTCTCGAACCTCTTTCTCCTTCTCCCCTTCCTCTTTCCTGCAGGGACCGCCATTCAGCTTTCAAAAGGAAAAATGGTTACCCACCAAGAAGTGGCATTTCTCTTTCAGTATAATTTTCTTCCAATTGGGGGTTTGGATTTTATTTTTAATGAGAGGATAGGGCACAATTATTTCCGGCACAATCATTTCCTTGGCAGGCGTCAAGAAGAAGGAAAAGGGAGGAAAAATGTTCGCGGATGGCTTCTGACTCATGTCACACGAGTCGTGCAAGGTAGGCGTGCTGCAAACGGGAGGGTCTGGGTTTAAGTCCCAACTGAACCCAATGCAAAAAAAAACCAACAACACTCGGATAATGGCTAAGTTTGGACATCATCCCAGCACATCCGGCGGTTAGATTATGATAACAGCTGCAAGAATATTGCTAGCACAAACCTGGAAATGGACTGAAGAACCAGCAGTTGAGGATTGGATTGCTAAGATTGCTAAACGATCTCCAACGGCCAAATGCATGCGGATTTTGAATAATAATAATAATAATAATAATAATAATAATAATAATAATAATATAAAATTTATTTATATCCCGCCTCTCCCCATAGAATCATAGAAATGTAGAGTTGGAAGAAACCCCAGGGGCCATCCAGTCCAACCCCCTGCCGTGCAGGAACCCCCTCAAAGCACTCCCTTTGACAGGTGGCCATCCAGCCTCTGCTTAAAAACCTCCAAGGAAGGAGACTCCACTACACTCCGAGGCAGCAGATTCCACTGCCGGACAGCCCTGACCATCAGGAAGTTCTTCCGGAGGTTCAGGTGGAATCTCCTTTCCTGCAGCTTGAATCCATTGCTCCTTGTCCTGGTCTCAGGAGCAGCAGAAAACAAGCCCTCTCCTTCCTCTACATGGCATCCCTTCAAATATTTAAACATGGCTCTCATGTCGCCTCTTAACCTTCTCTTCTGCAGACTAAACATCCCCAGCTCTCTAAGTCTATCCTCATAGGGCATGGCTTCCAGGCCTCTCTCCATTTTGGTCACCCTCCTCTGGACTTGCTCCAGCTTGACCGTGTTCTTCTTGAATTGGGGTGCCCAGAACTGGACACAGGATTCCAGATGGGGTCTAACCAAAGCAGGATCGAGGCAGTACTACAACAATACATTAAATACAAGCTAAACCAACTGAAGATTTCTGGAACGACTGGAAACCATTTATGGGCTTTTTAAAGCCATAAGAATCTAAAAACAATGCAATCATTTGTGGGTATGGTTATTAGTAGTTTGTTTAGCCAGGTCTGTAATGGTAGAATAATATTTTCTTGATTTTTATTTTTTATTTTCTCTGTCTCATTACAGTTTGGTGGGGGGTAGAGCCCTTTTGTAGGTTAGTATCTTGGTGTTTAGTTTAATTAGTAACTCAATGTTCTGGTGAGTTAGTGTTTGATTTTTGGTTTGTTTGTTTGTTGCTTCAGTTATTTTATTTAGCATGTGTCTGTGCTAGGAATGTTTGTCGGCGTTTGTGCCGTTCTCTATAAGAACTGAGCATTAAATATAATTTTATAAAAGCAGAATTCCATAAGAAGTTGTAAGCAGAATATAAGGTACAGCAGCACAGTATAGTGTGATAAGAAGGTGGGTCCAGTCCTACTACACCATGTCAGGTCTCTTAAATCATTTTACGAATGTACAATTTAATACAAGGACTGATGGAGCTGTCCTATGGAGAGGGGTAGGAGCCACGCTGAGGTGGGGGACGATGGGAGTTGTGGTCCGAAAAGCATCCAAGCTATGGAGATGTGTATCTCGGTGTCAGCCACTATGGGACACGAGTTCCGGATCAAGCTAGTCCTGTCCGTGGTCCTGCCCAGGATCGAAAGCAAACAAATCGGTAAGTTGGAATGACGGCTGATAAGGGAGATGGATTGTTCCTCCGACACGGCTTGGCCATTTCTTTGTTCGTATCCATTTCTTTTTTTCAGGAACAAGATGGCCCATTCTGTGCCGCAACCCAACCACCAAAGATTAAGGACACGGCTGATTAGAGAAGCAAGACAGGACGGAGATCAGAACGTTCCCTTACGAAGGGACTAGTTGGAAGCAGTAGGCACTGAGGTCTCGGTGTGTAAATTTTGCAAATTTCGTTCTTGCGGACGAGAACAAACAAGTGACCTTTTTTTTTCTCCCCCCTGTGAGAAAGTCCTGAAAAGCTGCACCATTATTCTGTTCAGAATTTGTTCTGTGAAAAAGCCTCACATGGGTTTCTTTGCACAGAAAATGGTGATTTTTTTTTTCCTCTGCAGAAAGAGGATTTTCTCTGTTTTCTGGACAGAAAAGGATGATTGTTTCCTTTACAAAAAACTGTGTGTTTTTTGTTGCATAATATGTCCCAAACTGCAAATATCCTCCCAAGTCCTACCCTCTGGAGCAACAGAAAACGAGCTCACTCCATCATGTTCCAGAGCTATTTGGAGAAAGATGTCTCGGAGACTAGGGCCATTTCCGTACTAGACGGTTATAGTGCTATTATCCCGCTTTCAACATCCTAGGGAATCCTTGGGTTTGCAGTTTAGGGAAAGGCATTGAGAATTCTGAGCCGGAGAGCTCTTTGGCCTCCGTAAACTACAAACCTCAGAATTCCACAGGATGCTGAAAGTGGAATCAAAGCACTATAACAGGGTAGTGCAGAAATGACCTACCTCTGCCAAAGCAAGACAAGTACTTAGAAGGTCTATGGACTTTACCTGGCATCAAACACCGTGCACCGCAGTTTCCTCCCGAACTCGCCGCCCACAATCTCTATCTGGAGGTGGATTTCCCCCTGAACCTCTTCATCCGGGTCGATTTCGGTGAGGTTCAGCCAGCCACTGTAGCCTTGGAACAGGAGGAAAAGGATGTGAAGAGCTCCCCACCGGATCATCCTGAATATTTCTGACTTTTTTTCTGGTTTAGAAACTTCCAGGCATGGTCAGGTCTGGTCTAATTAGCTACAAGACCCAAGGCAATTTAACAGCATGCATTAAAGTACCGCACAGGCATGCCTCCCCATGTGCTAGGGTTAGGGGCACGGGACCCTCGTGAAAGTGCGAAAACCGTGAATAACTCTCGGCCCTCCCAAACCATATTTAACACACAAAGAAAGGATGATCACCCTATTCCACCCACCGTGGATTCCTTGGAGGCATCAGGGGTCCTTCCCAAGGCAGAAGTGGGGGGCTGGGGGGCTTACGGCCCCCTCCACGGCCGCCCCACATCATTTTTAATTGGGATTTGCAAGCCTCGTTTGTCTCACAAGGCTTGCAGTCCCTGCTAAAAATGGCACGGGGAGGCAGCAAAGGGGGATAATCAAATCGGCATAATAATCAAATCCGTGAATAATCAAATCGGCGAAAGTGAAACTTGCAAATGTGGAGTACAGGTATAAACCCGATAATAAAACAGTTTTATTTTTTAAAAAAATCAAACACGTTATTATAGTAAAACACCGCAGGCTATGTCTCTTTCATACTACACATGCATACTACTGCGATACCACTTTTAACTGTGTTGGTTCTATGATATGGAATCCTGGGATTTATAGTTTTGCGAGGCACTTGGGAATCTTGGGACTTGTAGCTTTACAAGGCACTTGGGATTCTTGGCCAGTGAGCTTCAGTGGATAACCAAAGTACAGTTGCCAGAATTCCAGAAGATGAAGGTGAGGTCATTAAAGTTTGATTATCAAAGTACTTTAATTATGTTGTATGAAAAAAAACAGATGATTTTAAAATATATATATATATGTGTGTGTGTGTGTATAATAAGCATTTGAAAAAAGTAATAATTGGAGCTCTATAAAGTATCTTTCTGTACAACTTACAACTCATTAACAAGAAAGGCACTAAGTAAATAGAAAAATAAGCAGTCATTGTTGTTGTTTTTGAAAATACGGCAAATAATAATAATAATAATAATAATAATAATAATAATAATATTTATATCCCGCCTCTCCCCATGGATCGAGGCGGCACTACAACAATGATTCATTTTACTTCTGACTCACATCTCCGCTGCTAAATTTTAACTGTTGGCACAGGTGAAAAAGTCAAATGGCAAAAGTGCCTCTGAGCATGTCCAGTGTGCCTTTCTTTCAGGACTGAGTAAATAATTTCTCTTTCATCGCCGTTGAATGAGGCCTTACACCCACAAGTATCACAGTAACTAGCAAAGTTACTTCTACATTGCACAAAAACGTTGTCCCCAAGTTAACAAAAAAACATGTAACTGGGTTATACTTTAGTTATAGGAAGATGGCAATTAACTGTCTTAGGTACAAGTTATATATTATGACTTTTTTATAGGAAGAAAGCCATTTTTTTATTATTTATTATTTATTTGTATCCCGCCTCTCCATATGGATTGAGGCGGCGAACAACTTACAAATAGCATGTGTTTAGATACATTTCTATACATGCCCCCAACAAGCTGGGTACTCATTTTACCGACCTGCGAAAGGATGGAAGGCTGAGTCAACCTTGGAGCCGGGCAGGATCGAACTCACAACCTTGTGGCTGCAGTACTGGCATTTAACCACTGCGCCACCATGAAATAATGGCCTAAATACCTTAAAGGCACTAGATCCCTTCTGATCTTGGAAGCTAAGCAGGGTCAGCCCTGGTTGGTACTTGAATGGGAGACCACCAACAACTACCAAGTGCTGTAGGCTGTATTTCAGAGGAAGGTACTGGCAAAAGCACTTCCGAGGATTCCTTGCCTAAGAAAATCCTAGGAAATTCACCATAAGTCGAAAGGCGCCTGGAAAGCACATACGTACAAGCTGTTCTTTGTGACTAGCCGTTTCCGAATCCAAATCCAAACCCAAACCATTTACTCAGGTGTAAAAGAAAATCTCCCATTCCCAGCAGAGAGGCTGATCCTACCTTTGGGATGTTCAGCCAACAGACTTTGCGAGAGGTGAACCTTCCCAATGACGTCGTCCCGGCTAAGAGAAGAAAAGGGGGGGAGCAAAAGAAGTTAAATGGAATATCTCAAAGGCCAAGACAGTTTGGACCTGGACTTTTCAGGTTAGGTGGACCTCAGGCCCTTCTACACCCCACACCCCACAGCAGTGCGATTCCACTTTAACTGCCTCGGCCATATCCTAAGGAACCCTGGAGTTTGCCGTTTGGGGACACGCGTTTAGAATTCCCCGCTGGCGAGTTGCCACTTCATAGGATGCAACTGCTGGAAATTAAAACAGAATCGAAGCGTTGCAGTTGTGCAGTGTGGAGGGGGCCTTGGCTTAGAGCACAGCAAATATTTTATTTTCAAGGGACATGAGGATGGGCTGAGAGATTTAGCCTTAGCCAGGCAGGACACGGGGGTGATAAAAGAGAGAGCAAATGGTGGGCAGAGGATGACGGGTTTGGATAACATCAGAGTCCTGTTGAATTAATGAGATCGGTAGATTCAACCAATAAATGTAAGACGAGCTGAATACTTGTTTGGACTTAGAATCATAGAATCTAAGAGTTGGAAGAGACCCAGGGGCCATCCAGTCCAACCCCCTGCTATGCAGGAACACCCATCAAAGCACTCCCAGCAAATGGCCATCCAGCCTCCACTTAAAAACATCCAAAAAAGGAAGAGACTCCACCACACTCCAGTTCAGCACATTCCACTGCTGGACAGCTCTGACTGTCAGAAAGTTCTTCCTGAGGTTCAGGTGGAATCTCCTTTCCTGTAGCTTGACTCCATTGCTTCTTGTCCTGGTCTCTGGAGCAGCAGAAAACAAGCCCACTCCCTCCCTCAACAGGACATCCCTTCAAATATTTAAACATGGCTATCATGTCCCCTCTTAACCTTCTCTTCTGCAAACTAAACATCCCCAGCTCCCTAAGATGCTCCTTGTAGGGCTTCATGGCCTCCAGACCCTTCACCATTTTGGTCGCTCTCCTCTGGACATGTTCCAGCTTGTTGATGTCCTTCTTGAATTGAGCTGCCCAGAACTGGATACAGGATTCCAGACGAGATCTGACCAATGCAGAATAGAGTGGTGCCATTACCTCCTTTGATCTGGACACCATACTCCTATTGACGCAACCAAGAATTGCGTTGGCTTTCTTGGCTGCCGCATCACACTGCTGACTCATGTTCAGCTTGTGGCCCACCAAGACTCCTAGATCCCTTTCACACGTACTGCTATCCAGCCATGCATTCCCCCATCCTATATTTGTGCATTCCATTTTTTCTGCCCAAGTGCAGGACCCTACCTTTCCCTCTGTTGAAATTCATTTTGCTAGCTTTGGCCCAGCTCTCCAATCTGTCCAGGTCATTTTGAATTTTGATCCTGTCCTCTGGGGTATGAGGGACCCCTCCCAATTTGGTATCCTCTGCAAATTTGATCCGCATGCCCTCTACTCCTAAATTCTTTGTTTGGGAGAAAGCTGGCCAGTTTTTGCCACTTTAAGTAACGTTTGGATTCAAACCGTATTTCCAAAAAAAGGCCATTTCTGTCTACGTGTGTTTCCACGTTGCTGAGTGTTCCCCGTGGAGGCGGCTGAAAGCCAAACACGACAACAGAGTAGTGCGGAAATGGCCTTTGTTGCAGATCAACCTCGGGTATATCCAACGGACAAGGGAGTGCAACTCTGGGCAGGATTCAGGGCTTCTCTTTCCACCTGAAAAGGCCGGCTACTGCCGGTGTAAGACCGAAGGCACGAAGGATACCGAAAAGAGAATCAAGAGGAAAGATCTATTCTGCAGGAAGGGATGTCCTACCTTAGGGCGTCCTCATCCATCACATAGAAGGACACGCAGTGGAAAGTGGGCGGAAGGTGGACTTCATACTCTTCTCCCCAGAATGGAAAGAGGGTTTTCCACACCGTTGCAGTCCTAGAGGATAAAAACAGCCATACGTTCTTGCAACGCTTCCCCCCAAATGAGGGGCAATCAAACATAATTCACAAACACGTTGCCTGTCAATTAAACCAATGCAACCTGCGTATTTGGTCCTTATTCTCAAAAGTCAATGTGCATCGATCAATCAATCAATTTATTAATGCATAGACCGAAGGCCATTTGCATACAGAATATTAAAATGCAGCACAATACAGTACAATGCAAAATGTTAAAATACAATACATATGTAAAAACAGCATGGCAAATACATCATACGGTAAGTTGCATAATAGTCGTAGGTGAGAAAAATTTAGAGTTTGGTTTGGTTAAAACATAGACAATAAAACTATAATTAGGGAAGCTCATCTCGATATCGTCCCAAAGATCCCTGAAATATGTTATAACGTTATCCCAATGGTTGATAAATCTTTATACTATCTTTGTTTTCTTCTTGCTATAGGATGCTATGTATATAGCAATGTATAATTCCTTTTTTTTTTTTTTTGAGACCCCTCCCTAAACAGCAAACAGAATGACAGAAAGGAAGAGGTCATTTTAGCATCCATGGGGAGCGAGTTCTAAAATCTTGGGGGAACCTCAGGTACCCACCACCTGTGCCTATAAAAGTGATGGGACAATCCCAGGGTCCAGGCAGGCCCCTTAGGGGGGATTTATGGTCTAAACCAGTGGTTCTCAACCTTCCTAATGCCGCGACCCTTTAATACACTTCCTAATGTTGTGGTGACCCCCAACCATAAAATTATTTATTTATTATTTACAATGCCTCCCCCCTCCCGGCAAAGGCCACCTCGCCGGCCAGGAACGGGGAGGGCGGGCAGTGAGGGAAAGAGGAGCCGTGCGTCTCCCCCGGGAAAAAACTCCGAGACCCCCCCCGGCCTCTGCTTCTGCTTCGCTCTCGTTTCCGCTAGGTGGGCAGTGTGCGAAAAGTTTCCAGAGGGTCGACCCTGGCCGGGGGGGAGGAATCCCATCGCCTTTGTCTTTTGCGCCGGACGCAGCTCGCTCCCCCGGAAAAGTGCCGCCTTGCGGCCCCCCGGCCCTTCTGCAGCGCCCCCCTCCGTGGCGAGTGGGGCAGGGGCCATGGAGAGGAGAGGGCCTGCCCCCCGTTCTGCCGCTGCCCCCCAAGCTGGCCCGTCAGACGGGAAGTTCTCCCGGTAGCGGAGAAGGGGAGCGATTTCCGTCCCTTCTGAACAGGGGGCAGGAGGACGCGAGCGCATGGCTCGCCCTTGCGCACCACTACTGAGGGGGGAACGGAGCCTAAGACCATCAGAAATACGTATTTTCCAACGGACTTAGGCAACCCCTGTGAAAGGGTCGCTCGACCCCTAAAGTGGTCGCGACCCACAGGTTGAGAACCACTGGTCTAAACGGTGGGTTTAGTGTGGGGAGATCTCATGAGACACGGGTGGGAGAAAAATACCGACAAGAATTGGTTTCAAATGCCCGTCGCTTACCTGATGATGGCTTCATTGTCGATTTTCACAATGCAGTAAGGGTCACTGCTGCCCGTACTGAAAGAAGGAGGAAAAAAATATTTATTTAAAATGGGAAAGAGCACAAGGGTGTAGCGAGTGAGGGGTTTTTTTTTCTTCCCATGGAAAGTTGGTATAAAACAATTTTACAAACGGATTTTGGAGGTAGTCAGGCAGCCAACACTTTGGAGAGAAGGGAGCGGGAGGGTTGAAAAACTTCAAACTTGGACATGTCATATTGCTATTTTTATAAGTATATACGTACAAGGAGTTTGAGTAGAATTGCATTATTTTGATACATGTTACTGAAGAATGTTTATATTTGTGGTACTAGATTAATGAAAACTCAACTGTTACCGGTATATAATATACTACAATGCTGTATGTTTTTTAAGTAACATTTTTTTTAATAAAAATTATTTATGAAAAAAAGAAAGTTGGTACATCTCCTTGGCTATCTGCACTTGCCCTATAGCTGGGATGCAAGGTGGAGGGATATACAGACTTCCCAGTGTGGCCCATTTCCACACTACACTCTTATAGCGCGATTATTCCACTTTCAACATCCTATGGAATCCTGGGGTTTGCAGTTTCGGGAGGGGCCATCCGGCCCCTCCCGAAACTGCAAACCCCAGGTCCATAGGATGTTGAAAGTGGAATAATCGAGCTATAAGAATGTAGTGCGGAAGTGGCTGTAGTTGGGACTACAAATCCCAGGGCCCCTTCCCTCTGCAGTCACTTTAACCACTACTAGAAAGCACCTTCCCAAATCTTAAAGCAGGGCTTTCCAAATGATGTGCTGCGACGCATTAGTGTGCCGCCTACAATCCTGAAAACGTATGTCCTTATTTATAAATCATACATTTTTAAAAATATAGGAAAGGATGTCATGAGAGACGTTGTGTCCCCATACATTTTGTTATTACAGTTTATTTCTGTGTCTGTCTCTCTTCGCTTAACCTCCGGTTGGCTCGTAAAACTGAATGACTGTGCCACGAAAGGATGCACGTCTATACAAGTGTGTCCCCAACGTGAAAGGTTTGGAAAGCTCTGCCTTAAAGGCTCACAGATTTCTTTCTTGGGTGGATTTTATAGAATCATAGAAATTTAGAGTTGGAAGAGACCACACAGGCCATCCAGTCCAACCCCCTGCCATGCAGGAACACCCTCAAAGCACTCCCGACAGATGGCCACCCAGCCTCTGCTTAAACACCTCCAAAGAAGGAGGAGACGCTACCACGCTCCATGGAGGCAGCAGCATCTTCCACTGCCGGACAGCCCTGACTGTCAGGAAGTTCTTCCTGAGGTTCAGGTGGAATCTCCTTTCCTGCCGCTTGAATCCATTGCTCCTTGTCCTGGTCTCTGGAGCAGCAAAAAACAAGCCCTCTCCTTCCTCTACGTGGCATCCCTTCAAATATTTAAACATGGCTATCATGTCCCCTCTTAACCTCCTCTTCTGCAGACTAAACATACCCAGCTCTCTAAGTCTATCCTCATAGGGCTTCATGGCTTCCAGGCCTCTCACCATTTTGGTCGCCCTCCTCTGGACTTGCTCCAGCTTGTCAATATCCTTCTTGAACTGGGGTGCCCAGAACTTTCCAAACACTCTATATAAAGTGCCAAGTGCATGCCTTGTTAGGATTATAGGTTATGTATCATGGAGAGTTGGAACAGCCCCTCTGAACAGTTTTCTTGCAGCTGATGATCAATAACCTTGAAAAACCCCAGGAGGCTAGTCCTCATGGTGGGATGGATCTTGGTTTCTGAAGGCACGGCACGGCCCTATTTTTAAAAAGCTCTTTGTGAGCCACCCACACTCCCATTTAACTCGCCTGGCAGGAGGGAAGGAATGAGCCAGGGTGAAATGGTGGGACGGGATCATGAAATGCTTGGCTGCAGCATGATCCCATTTCCCTCTCTCCCAGCTCCCCAGCGGAGAGAGCTTGTTAATCATTTGCAAGCGAAATGAAAGGAAATTTCATTATTCTGCTGCAAAATAAACAGCCATTAAAGAAAAAAAGGGGGCAGGCCTGCAGCGAGGGAAGGACAGGGATTTACAGCCACCGGGTTTAACCTTTTGGAGGCCAGTTATTGCTCGGCCAGGCGCATGATGTGCTTTCCAGAAGAAGATGGAAAGGAATTGGAGCAGAGAGAAATATTGCACACTCTTTGGCCGAGACCCGTCAATTCTCTGACATCCCATTATTAGTATCATTATTTTGTCGACTATTCTAATTATTATTACTATTTATTATTAATATCCCGCCTCTCCCGACGGATCGAGGCAGTACTACAACAGTACATCAATACCTTAAAAGCAATTAAAACATAACCCATCCTCCCCACCCACCAACCCATCTAAAAACCCCTAAAACACATTAACTATTAAGAACAAGACTAAGACAATTTCAAATTATTATAAGATCGACCAGTATTATATGATAATATTAAGTGAATAAAACTAATATAGAACATAGAACAAAAATAAGTAGATAAGCAAGCAGATAGTTACAGTGACAAAGGATGAGAAACAGCTAATAATTATGGTTGAAAAGGATGGATTTAATACTTAGATGCTTTGCAACGGCCATTGGCCAAAAGCAATAAATAAAGTACTACGATACTTAGATGTAATTGTTTTAGGAATGCAGACTGTTTGGGACAGAAGCAATTTTTTAAGTTACTTCTTTAGTTCTGTTAAGTCTTGTTAGTATGGTTAGTTTTTGTTTTAGTTGTGGGAGGGTTGTAAGAATGTATTTTTTGTTGTTACTGTCTTGTATGTTTGTGTTTAACAAGAGAAAAAAATATTTTTCTTAGAATAAAAAGAAGAAGAAAGGAAGCTGCAGCGGCACTGAGTTTGCAAGTGAGTTTGCAAGAGCTGAGCAGCCAAGTTCCTGACCGCAGTTCTTGCAGATTTTTCATTCAAAGGGCAACAATAAGTTGAAGCCAGTTTGATGGTGTGCAACAACAACAACAACGCTGGCCAAGACTGAAAAGGGGAAGGCGGTGTTGCGGGTAGATTGATTCAGTCAACAAAGCCCCAGCCCTGAGTTTGCAAGATCTTAGCAGGGCTGCTGACAAAAAGGTGTCTAACGTTTCCGCACTAGACTGTTATAGCGCTATGATTCCACTTTCAACATCCTATGGAATCCTGGGGTTTGCAGTTTAGGGAGAGGCCCCTTGATTTCCCACTCAGCCATGATTTAATTTGAATTCTAAATGCCCCTCCCGGAACTGCAAATCCCAGGATTCCATAGGATGTTGAAAGTGGAATAATAGCACCATAACAGTCTAGTGCAGAAATGGGTCTCTCTTTCATAGATGCACCGCGAGCTGAAGCTGTCTCGGTGGCAACGAATACCAAATTCCCTGCCCCAGGTAGCATCCAATCTCTTCAGGTAGGTGTAGGAGAGCCAACATGGGCCATTTCTGCACTACACTGTTATAGTGCTATTATTCCACTTTCAACATCCTGTGGAATTCTGGGGTTTGTAGTTTCCTGAGGCCCAAGAGCTCTCTGGCTGAGAAGTCTAAATGCTCCTCCCTAAACTTCAAACCCCAGGATTCCATAGTACGCTGAAAGTGGAATAAGAGCACTATAACAGTGTAGTGCGGAAATGGCCACGGTGTAGTGGTTTGAGCATGGGACTACGGCCCTGGAGACCAGAGTTAGATTCCCCGGTCTGGTATGGAAACCCACTGGGCACATCACACACTCTCAGCCCCAGAAAACCCCTTGATAGGCTCACCTCGTTGTTGTTGTGTGCCTTCAAGTCATTTCTGACTTTTGGAGAACCTAAGGGGGACTTATCATGGGGTTTTCTGGGGCTGAGAGTGTGTGACGTGCCCAAGGTGACCCAGTGGATACTCAATGAAGTAACTTCTCCTAGCTTGGGTCACCCTAAACTTGCACCATTTCTGCACTAAGCTGTTATAGCCCGATGATTCCACTTGCAACATCCTACGGAATCCGGCCCCTCCCGAAACTGCAAACCCCAGGATTCCGTAGGAGGTTGAAAGTGGAATCATCGCGCTATAACGGCCTAGTGCGGAAATGGCCTAAAAAGCTGTACTTCTGGCTGCCTGAAAATGTCTTGCAATGTTTTCAGCTTCTGCCCGTTGTGTGTTCAACTGCACACCCACTGCCATTTCCTTCTGTAGTGACTAATACTTCCCCTCCGGCTTAAGCTTTTTATTAGAGATTATATAGCAGGTCTTTTTACGCTGTTCCCTTCCCCTGGCGTGTTTGTGTGTGTGTGTATTTTACTGGAAACTTCTCCTCGGGTGATTGGAGACCTTGCGGTTCTGTCAACAAAGCCTATAAACCGGTCCAGAGGGAGGAAATGATTTGAGGCTGACCTTTAGGAAAACTGTTTATTCAAAAGAGGGGGAAAAAAATATGTTTTCATTATATGTGCAGAAAAACATCTCCCTGTGCTCGGGATTTGGAAAGGAAGAAGAAATGATATTTTAAAAAAATATTTATTCCAAGGAAAGAAGCAAAACAGAGGCATTCCCCAACCTTCCTCTTAAACAGACAATGCAAACTTTAAATTATAGTCAACCGGGAACAAGGTGAAAATCTGCATGTTTTGGTCTGCCATGCAATTGGCTATTCTACGGATCTGAGCGTGGTTGCATTGCCTTTTTGGACGACAGCTCCCAGAATCCCCAGCCAGCATGGGAATTCTGGGAGCTGCATACTTTCCAACCAAGCACAGCCAATGAGCTGCGTGGCGCCCCCCGGACCCCGCTTTTGTAGCCCCTGAAGCCCCCCACCAGCCTCCAACTCTCCACAATTTTTAGCATTTTTTGGCATGCTTTGGGCATCATTTTCAGATTTTCTTCCCCCAAATCATGCGGAAAGCCCTCCGTGGGAAAACAGACCCACGGGCAGGCTAGAACCCCTACCACCTCCAAATATCTCCATTTTAATTTACAATCCCCCCCCCAAAATGGTGCCAGGAAATGATGCGACACCATTTCGTGCCACCGTTTTGAGAGGGACCGCAGGGGACATCCGAAGTGTTTTGGATCTAGGCCAGGAACTGCCCCTTGCTCTGCAACACTCACCCACCTCTCCTCCATGATATCACTATTTCCAACCTTTTTTTTTTTAATTTTAACTTATATAAAAGTTTGAAGAGACTACTTACTAAAATTAAGGGAGGTCACAACAAATGCAACACATAAGTAGTACAACTTAGACGTTCGTACATAAATTCTGCAAACATACTCTCTAACATTCAAAATCCAGCTTTTAAAATATCTTTTTCCCCCTGTATGAAAGACCAAAATGCCTTTCCTAAGATTTTGGCCATTTCCGCAGGGCACTCTTATAGCGGGATGATTCCACTTTCAACCTCCTATGGAATCCTGGGGTTTGCAGTTCCGGGAGGGGCCGGCTGGCCCCTCCCGGAACTGCAAACCCCAGGATTCCATAGGAGGTTGAAAGTGGAATCATCGCGCTATAAAAATGTCGTGCGGAAATGTTCAAGGTTGAGCATTTTTCATCATGAAAGGAAACTGAAAGTTATCTCCTCCAATGCTAGATTTGTAAAGAACTTTATTTGCAAAGTCATGCCATTTGAAGAAGAACAGTTAACCATCTAGGGGGAAAAGGACAACCGCAACCTGTGCCGCTGCTATTACAAGAGCGTTAGACTGTAAAAAAAATAATAAGTTTGCTGGTTTTGTGTGTTGAGTCATTGCAAACACACAAGAGGAATGTCACACACCAATAACATCAGTCCACCCCTCTGAAAGTGCACCGTGATGAGCACAGAAGGGGAGGCAGTTGGAAAGAAAGAACTTGGCAAGGGGGGATTTGTGGGTTTTGGACAACGTCTCCTCCCTGGGGAATTCTGGGTGCTGTCATCCCAAAAAAAAGGAACTTTTCCAAGCTCTGTGAGGTACGCAATGGTAAAGTGGGATTGCTGGGCTCACATCCAGTTCATGAGGGCACTGTGACTTCCCGGAGAGATTTCCTTTTAACTTATTAATGGGCTCTTGCCTTCTCCTCTGTCACAGAAGAATACAATGCAAGGAGGACGGAGAGGGAGTTGGAAGGCCTGACCTGGGGCATTTGTGGGTGGAGGGGAGAGATGGGGAACATGCATCTCTTATTTCACCAGCCGCTTCAGAAGCAAGAGCTCGGCTCTCCGAAGACGGAGAGGGCCAAGATCCAGAAGGAGAAGGGAATCGGAGCAAAAACATTACTACCAAGTATCTTGCGGTTTAAGAGTAAAGCTGTTTGGCTGAAATCCTACATCTGCACATAGCCGCACAGAGAATCATAGAGTTGGAAGAGACCCCAGAGCTCATCCAGTCCAACCCCCTGCCATGCAGGAACACCCATCAAAGCATTCCCAACAGATGGCCATCCAGCCTCTGCTTAAAAACCTCCAAAGAAAGAGACTCCACCACTGAGGCAGCATATTCCACTATCAAACAGCTCTGACGGTCAGGAAGTTCTTCCTGAGGTTCAGGTGGAAACTTTTTTTTCTGTAGTTTGAATCCATTGCTCCGTGTCCTAGTTTCTGGAGCAGCAGAAAACAAGCTTGCTCCATCTTGTGCAGGTCCAAATGCTCCCATCACCCAGCAGCTGTCAAACCCTAGGAGGGGGATTTTGGCGTTGATGCTGACCAGTGAGGAGGTGGTAATTTGGAGCACAGAGAAGCAGCTGGTCTTAGCTCTGTCGGGGAGATGTCTTTCACTGGATAACCCATGCTCCACAGGCTTCTCTCCGGGGCAGACAGTAATATGCACTTGTAGAAAATGCAGGCAACACCATACGCTTCTTCCAAAGTTGCTGGGACTAAAGCAGATGTGGAGCTCCTATGTTTTATAGATGTAGTTCTTTTAAAGGTTTTTAAACAGAGGCTGGATGGCTGTCTGTTGGGAGTTCTTGGATTGTGCATTCCTGCGCGGCAGAATGAAGTTGGGCTGGATGGCCCTTGGGGTATTTTCCAACTCTACGATTCCATGGTTCTATGACCATTTCTGTATTACACTGTTATAGGGCTATTATTCCACTTCCAACATCCTATGGCATCCTGGGGTTTGCAGTTTATGGAAGGGCATTTAGGATTCTCAGCCAAAGAGCTCTTTCGCCTCAGTAAACTACAAATCCCAGAATTCCACAGGATGGTGAAAGTAGAAGAATAGCACTATAACAGTGTAGTGCAGAAATGGCCTGTGAAATCACTTTGAATCCCAGTTTGGAGACAAGGAAAATCAGACTGGATTCATACCTCTCCACCCCGCAATGGTCTGGATCCAGACCTCCCCGCCTGCCTGGGGCTTAACATTTTCCACTCCACCCCGAGAGAAAAACCCTGCACAGTCCCTACCGTGTTCTCTTTGCAAAGGGTGCAGGTATTGAGTAGGACAAAAGAATGATGGACCTCCAGCCCCCATTTGCTGCCTTCTAACATTCAGGCAACATTGCCAGAAAAATCTAGGTCATCCTGGAGTGAAACAGGCTTACCTACTGGCTGTGATTGTAATAAAGGCATGTTCTGAGCCAACGTTCGGCTGCTAAAGGGAGGGGGGGTCTTGGCTGGATGAAATCCAGGGGCTTTTGAGGAAAATCACATCACGGGGAGCTGCTTCAACGGAGGTCAAATACAAGGTCCCTTCAGAAGGGACCCCCTGGGCTTCATGAAACAGAACCAATGTATCACAGTATAGCAGCATACACATTATATTTGCAACTTCTTCTTTTTTTAAATAATTTTATTCAAATTCCAACAAATAAAACAAACAATTATTTCTGCAATGCTTACATGCAATATTATTTCTTCTTCCTTTCCTTTCTGGATTGCAATTATTAATATTCCCTCTATTTATTATATCACGTATCGCAATAAGATGTTAATAATCTATAATTTGTTACTTCCTGCTATATTATCTCCATTTTACTTGTTACATGATAATTCATTGATTATTAACCTGTATAGTAATTGATATCATGAAAAATGTATTACCATCTGTCTACACCCAACTCAAATCTGTAACGATAGTCCACTCTTTATTAATGTCTTCGTCTGATTTTCCTTTTAATCTTTGTGTAAGTGTGTCTGCATTTCTATTTTCCATGAAAGTTGTCCACCACTGTTCCATTGTGGGTGTAGTTTCATTTTCCCAAAGTTGTGCATACTCGATAGGGGCCATCGTCACCATGTATAATATTATTCTCCAATATTTCTTGGCTGACATTCCATCTAATATATGTGTCGTGTTTAACAAGCAAAATTCAGGTGTCATCCCAAATTGGATCTTCAAAATTGAACTTATTTTCTTGTGTATTTCTTTCCAGTATTTTTGTGCTTTGGGACATGACCACCACATGTGAAATAGTGTGCCAGAATTCTCTTGACATTTCCAACACTGACCTTGTAAATTGTAAATTGCTTTTAATTTTTCCAGTGTCATGTACCATCTATGAAGTAGTTTATAGTAGTTTTCTTTTAAGTTTTGGGCAGCAGTAAATTTCTGTGTTCGTTGCCAACTCTGTTCCCACCATTCTAACTGTATTGAGTGTCCAACATTTTGTGCCCATTGTATCATTACTGCTTTAACTGTCTCCTCCTCACACTCTTGGTGCAAAATTTCTTTATATATATTTGTAACTTCTGTAAGGATCAGCACCTTGCCCGACCTGCTTGAATAAATTAGCCAAAGTGGGACCAATTTGTGGTTAAGGGATGGGTGATCCAAACCTTCTTGTGGCCGGGAATTTCGACCCCTTGCTTCAAAGAGCCATGGGTAAGCCCCTTAGCAAAGAAACCATCCTTTATTTTATTTTATTTTATTTTATTTTAGTATCTATCGCATTTTTAGCATTTTATTTTACTATCTGTATCCAGAAATCTCAGGATAGCCTACAATAAAACCCACCCGACAAATTTCAACCGATTAAGTACTAAAAATATTTGTGTGTGTGTGAGTATTTTATCACCCATCTTGACCACTATAACTGAAAACACTTTGAAGCTAATAACATCTTGATATTTCTGGGCTTCTGTCCAGTGAAATAGGTCCACTGTTTAGAAGCATGATGCTCAGGCTTTTAGAACATGCCATCCAATTCTCCAGTTTGTGCAAAATTTTGTTCCGGTTCCATCTTGCGTTGTTTTGGGGCGCTGGGCCAAAGCCAAGTTCACTTCCTGATACCTAGAAGACAATGCTGGACCTTGGCATCCAAGCTTGGGAAAGTTATATATATATATTTTTAGTTGCAAGAGATTCTGGAAGTTGTAATCTTTCAAGTACCATGTCCAAACTCTTACGATCTTTCTCTTTGTTTTGTATGGCATGGAACCGTATCAACTTCCCTTACTCGTTTCTGTCTTTGTCCCAGACTCAGAACGGTTGTTTCTCCCTTTGTGAAGAAAAGGCCAGCGTGAAAAACAAGCTAAGAGACCGTTGCACAGATCTGTATTTGCAAAGGTCACGGTCAAATGCATTAACATTTCTTATCAACATCTGCGGCTCAGAAGATATGCCGCCTCTGAATCAGAAGCAATGGGTGCCTTTTCATGTCGATAGGGCAACGAACTCACTCCAGGATTTGGGTAGATTTAAAGGAGTTAGCCATGGCATTGAATCTGTTTCTGAATAGTGTTCAGCACCTTGGAGAGCTCCCTTGAAGCCTGGGTTAAAACATGGAGTGGATCCACTTCCCCGCTGACATGGGACTCACCCACCACCGCTGCTCTGAGCATGAAGTTCTTTTACAGCTATCATTGGATAAATCTTAATAGACTACAGGCTGAACATGAGTCAGCCGTGTGATGCGGCAGCCAAGAAAGCCAATGCAATTCTTGGCTGCATCAATAGGAGTATGGTGTCTAGATCGAGGGAGGTACTGGTATCACTCTACTCTGCTTGGGTTAGACCTCATCTTGAGTACTGTGTCCAGTTCTGGGCACCCCAATTCAAGAAGGATGTGGTCAAGCTGGAGCAAGTCCAGAGGAGGGCGACCAAAATGGTGAAGGGTCTGGAAGCCATGAAGCCCTATGAGGATAGACTTGGAGAGCTGGGTATGTTTAGACTGCAGAAGAGAAGGTTGAGAGGGGACATGATAGCCATGTTTAAATATCTGAAGGGATACCATGTAGAGGAAGGAGAGGGCTTGTTTTCTGCTGCTCCAGAGACCAGGACAAGGAGCAATGGATTCAAGCTGCAGGAAAGGAGATTCCACCTGAACCTCAGGAAGAACTTCCTGACAGTCAGGGCTGTCCGGCAGTGGAATCTGTTGCCTCAGTGGAGTGGAGTGGAGTCTCCTTCCTTGGAGGTTTTTAAGCAGAGGCTGGGTGGCCATCTGTCGGGAGTGCTTTGAGGGTGTTCCTGCATGGCAGGGGGTTGGACTGGATGGCCCCTGGGGTCTCTTCCAACTCTACATTTCTATGATTCTATGGAATTGTGGAGGATAATTCTTCCTTAACATATCAGCCACCACAGGGTGGAACCGTTATGTAGTGGGTGTGATATTAAACCATCATAGTGTGTAAATAGGCATATCACAGGTTTACACAGAGCGCTTCATCTGGCAGAAGAAAGGAAGAAGGCATGTGAGGAAGAATATATAAACATGGTTTGCCAAAGGGGCTCTTTCCTTACCCGAGACATTTCTCATAGAAAGCTGACAGACTTTGGGAGCGGTTTCTTTCCATAGAACTCTGCTTTATTACAAGCAAAAGTGTTTGTATACTGGATACCCAGTATATTTCTTTTCTTAAAAAAAGAAATAACGGATGGTTTTGTTCTCTCCCTCTCCAAAGTCGTATTGCTCAGACCTTTAAATACCTGCAACTTTTGAAAAACCCATTTTCACTACAGAAGCACCAAATATCAGGAAAAATAGGTTGCAAGCTGAGATCAACCCAGAACCAGCAGCTTCCCAGAAGTTTCTACCATCCAAATGTCCTCCCCGAAGAGACACAACTAAAGAGCGAGCTTTGTCAAACTGTGGGATTTGTTGCCAGCTAAGGGCATGCCCCTTGGGTAGCTTTCAGCAAACTCCTCCTCTCCCTTCCCCAAATCTGAAATCCGAGGATAATGCCGGGATTTTTTCCAAAGCAGATTTTATGGCTCTGTATAAACACTCTGTCCAATCCTCCCTAAACACACACAGGCACCAAAAATAGCCGAATGCTACCCCACGCTTTGCTGACGCCCAGTTCTTGGAAGAGTTCCATTTTTGGACTACAACTCCCAGCAAAGGTCAAACCGCATCGTTCGGGAGGACTGTTAGCAAGATTTCTGTTGCCATATTCCCCAATGTGCTGTCAGATGTTTGATTTTTTTATTTCTGGTTTTCCAACTGTGTATCTGTCAGCATCCCAAAAGCCCCAGTTCCCCTTCTCCGTGAATATTTCCTGCCCGACTTTATTTATTTTATATCCTGCCTCAGTCCTGACACGGGATCCAAGGGGGCTTACGAGACATTGAAACAACGTACAGCTAAATCTCTTATTTATAGAAAACAATCCATCCGTTCTGCTAAAAGCACAAAGTTAAAACAGTATAAAAGACTTTTAAAAAATACCAAAAGTCCGGTGCATCCTCTTAAAAGATCCCTCTGTGAGTTCTGAGCCAAGGCCTGCCTAAATAAAAAGGTCTTTGCCTGCCAGAAGAAAAAAAGCAGGGACAGGGCTAACTGGACCTCCTGTGGCAGGGAGTTCCACAGGTTGAGAGCAAGAAGGGTCTCTCCAGTATTATAGGATAGCCATCCAGTCCAACCCCCTTCTGCCATGCAGGAACACACACTCAAAGCATTCCGAACGGATGGCCATGCAGCCTCTGTTTAAAAACCTCTAAAGAAGGAGACTCCACCACACTCCCAGGCAGCGTATTCCTCTGTTGAACTGCGTTTACCATCAAGAATTTCTTCCTAATGTTCACATAGAATCTCTTTTCCTGAAGTTTGAAGCTATTGTTCCATGTCCTAGTCTCCGGAGCAGCAGAAAACAAGCTTGCTCCATCTTCCATATCACCTCCTTTCAAATATTTATACACAGCCATCATGTCTCCTCTTAGCCTTCTCTTTTCCAGGCTAAACATACCTAGTACCCTAAGTCTCTCCTCATAGGATTTCATGGTTTCCAGGCCTTCTACCATTTTGGTCGCCCCCCTCTGGACACATTCCAGCTGGTCAATATCCTTCTTGAACTGTGGTGCCCAGAACTGGTGAGACCTGACCAAAAAGCAGAATTGAGTGACATTATTACTTCTCTTGACCTAGACACTATACTCCTGTTGACGCAGCCTAGAATCGCATTGGCTTTTTTAGCTGCCGCATCACACTGCTGACTCACTGCTATCTTTGGTGAACATTCTTGTGATGGTGGTAGGACTGAGAGCTATTTCACAGCCTTGTCAAGGATGGAAGAACAGCAATAGCACCCATGAACCCATGCATAAATAAGTTTTTTCTTCTGAAGTTTCCTGGCCAATACTTCCTCCTCATCAAACACGTTACCACTCATTCTTGGCATCTAAAAATCCTAATTATTTTTTTTTCCCTTGGAAAAAAGGCTCTGAAGGATTCCCATAAAGGGACATTTTCTATAAATATAACTCACTCTAGAGCTAAAATGCTGGAAAATACATTCATTTTGGGAGCTGTTGGTTTGCTCACAACTGTTTGGTTTCTTACTTGTGGATGACAGATTGATAAAATTGTGTGTGGGGATGCACAGAGGTGTAAATATAATTCTAAACAATGGCAGAGGAGAGGGAATACTGATGAAGATTTCAGAAAGATGCTCCAATCTATGACCTTCCAGGTATGTTGGACTACAACTCCCATCATCTGGCTGGGAATAATGAGTAATGGGAAGTAAATGGATAATGGATAATGGGAAGTAAAATCCTACACAGCTAAATGGCAACTGGTTTTAAATTGTCTGATGAATGGTTTAATCTATTTTAAAATTATTGTTCTGATTAACTTTATCGCAAGTTGCCCCGCGATCTTTGGATCTCGGGCAGGATCTAAATATAAATATTCTAATAAAATAAACAAACACATGTCTCTCCAAGCAACAGGGATTTCCAATACCGTCTATCCCGCTTTTATTCAAGCAGTTCTGGATTTCGGAAAAGAGAGCACATTTTTCCTAGGACAGAACTTGCCAATCCACAAAGGAAATGTGACTCCAATTAAGCTCAAATTACAAAGAATTTCAGAAGAAAGAGCAACCAGTTGCACACTTATTTACTTCTTGCTTGCTTTCTGTTTTGGACCACCTGTTCCTCTGCCTTCACCAGGGTCAATATCATCCTTCTATTTGGCCTTCCCAAATCTATATTTTGAACCTGAGTTATGCAGAGCCACAAAATACAGCTGCATGACTTTATCTTTTGCATCTGACAATATTAGCCTTTCAAAGGCGCCACGAGAGACCCGGCACTTCATTCCGTTGCAACCGGACACAAAAGGCTGCCGTTCCAGAAACGGTTCCAATTTAAACGCGGGCAAGTTAAACGTGGATTGCCAAGAAGACCGATCAGTCGACCGGAGAGCAAATCAAGCTTGAAGTCTCTCCAAGGTGACCCAACGGAGGCCATCGTACTTTGGACATATCATGAAAGGACACGACTCATTAGGAAAGACGATAACATTTGGCAAATAATAATATTTGGCAAAGTGGAAAGGAGGGAGACCACCCTAAAAGTGGATAGACCCCATTAAGTGAAGTGACACGTCTCCTGATTTTGCAAGACTTTTTGCAAGACTTTTTTTTTTTTGCAAGACTACCAAGATTTTGCAGGGCTCTTGAAAAATCTCCCATTCGTAGGGCCTCCAAAAGTCCAACTTGATAGGAATTAACTGCAACCAGTAAACACAGACCCTGGAACAGGAGAACGGGGGGGGGCGTTGAAGTTTCACCCCCAAAAAAACTAAAGGGGTCTCAGCCTTTCCCCTGCCCAATGATCAGGCAAAATTGGATTACTAAGTCATGATGGAATTGTGCACCCTTGGTTGCTTTCAATCAATGCTTCTCAAAAGGCTGATTTGTGAACCAGCACCGGTCCCTGATCCCTAGTAGGAAGCAATTAGAGCCATCCCTGGCACATTGGAAAAGAATAATGGCTATTCTCCCAGATTGGATAACATAAGACTTAAACGGTCAGGTTATTTTGCCATTGCTTTCCTGGTACTCAAACTGTGACTATCATCAGTTGGGTGGTGATGGAAGTAGGCATCTTAATGAAATTTTATGGTATTTTTGTTGTTGTTGTTGTTTTAAATCTACAAGTAACCAAAATTAATAATGACCTGTCCGCCAACATTGACTCCCCTCCCCAAAGCAGTTGTGAGGTCCATGCCAGTAACACGATAAAATATATGTTTAGCCTTTTTAATTCCCAGGGAGGGAGAGGAAAGTGAAGACTAAATCCAAAATCCGCACGCAGGGATACTTTCATCGGGCCAGCTCCTAAGCATAAAATACATCATGCAAGCTTTCAGAGCTACACTGGCTTCTTCAGCAGGCAAAGACATTAAAAATCATACATAAAAATGGTGCCAAGGTCGCAAGCCCGCATTCAGTCTGCGGTGCGGTCAGTGAAGATTTCAAAGAGTCTATCCCACTCCCACAACTGTGTAAATATGCTTTATACCCAAGCATTTTTGATCACCCTGTGCAGCATCCAGAGACGTGGGTGTGTATCCACGAAAGCTCATGCAAAAATAAAAACCAGTTAGTCTCAAAGGTGCTGCCACTTTTTATTTCCCTTTTTCCCCCTGTCAGTTGAGACGGTATTATTAGAGATGGAGCAAGCTTGTTTTCTGCTGCTCTGGAGACTAGGATATGGAGCAATGGATTCAAACTACAAGAAAAGAGATTTCAGTTCAAGGTTGGGAAGGAATTCCTGATGATAACAGGGGAATCTGCTGCCTGTGCGTGTGGTGGAGTCTCCTTCATTGGAGGTTTTTAAACAGAGGCTGGACGGCCATTTGCTGGGGCAGAGTGGGGTTGGACTTGATGGCCATTATGGTCTGCTTCTAGAGCCAACATAATGAAGTAGTCTGAGCATAGACTACAATCCTGGAGACCAGAATTTGATGCCCTGCTTGGCCATGAAAACCACTAGGTGGCCTCGGATGCATCACACACTCTCAGCCTCCAGAAAAACCCCACAATAGGTT
The DNA here is from genome assembly GCA_948474755.1 of Ctenosaura bakeri. Lineage (NCBI taxonomy): Eukaryota > Metazoa > Chordata > Lepidosauria > Squamata > Iguanidae > Ctenosaura > Ctenosaura bakeri. The sequence goes on from CAOLHI010002569.1 coordinate 61,946, forward strand.
CACCTTAAGGTCTCCATAAGTCAGAAATGACTCGAAGGCCCACGTCAACAACAAAGATGGCATTGAGGGATTTCAATGCAGACAGAGGCCCCATAAGGTCCAGGGACAAAGAGCAAAAAAAGGCAGGTAATAAAATTTCAAGGCCAACCAACGCAGCAGAGAAAAATCCAAGAAGATCCCAGAGATGCAAAGGAACCCCCATACCCTCCCATTGACTCCTTATGGTCATAACAGAGGTTGTTTTCTTAACTGCTGCCAATACAGGAGAATATAGAGATTGTTCTAAATATAGGATAATGAGAGGAGGGGAAGCGATGTGCTACCAGCTATGGAACTCCGTGGTGATTCACAGCTCCTTTGGCCATACCAAAACATACCCATGGGTTTGGAGGGAAACCCCAGCCAGAAGGGAGTTTCCATTGGCTTAGAATCCAAGTCTGTTAAAATGATCATTTATTCCTATAGCAGCATCACCGTACATGGTGCTTTACAAGTAAAAGAAGAACATTTTAAGGGGAAAAAAATCTGCATTTTTTTAGAAGAAAGCCAGGGGGAGAGGGAGAAGCTCTTTCTACAATTGCAATGCAATTTCTTCCATGCAATTATTCCGAGGCAGTCTCGACCACGCAATTAGTGTAATTGCAATTCTACAATGCAATGATGGCCAGGCACTTTCTACAACGCAATGATTGCAATTGCAATTCGATGAGGCAATCCCTACCATGCCGTCATTGAGAATCTGCAACAATGCTGATCATCATCATCATCATCATCATCATCATCATCATCATCATCATTCATTCATAGCAAGTCCTTTCCCCCCCTCCCCAAAAAAAAGTAGAGAAGGAAAGCTGACATTTTTTTCCAACACCAGTTGAACCCAAAGGAATCAAGGAAAAGTTGGGAAGGCGAAAGACAGTGTTGCCAATTTTGGAAAGAAAATGGTTGGCCAAGCCAGCCAGGTCCATCCCAAGAAGGGAAACCTCAAAACAAGGCAGATGGGGGGGGGGAAGGAGACCCCCCCCAATAAGCCTGCTAAGGAGAGGGATTCCTCGCGAGTCAGCCAGATCACAGAGGGAAGAGGATCGGGCAAGCTTCCTTTTTCTTTTAAACTCACATGTCTTTGGCCGGCAGGTTCTTCCCTTCCACGATCCGGATGAACAAAGAGCTCCTTTTGCTGGCCATGGCTGGTGCCGGACGGAGTAGAAAGCAGGGAGGGAAAACATGCACTGGTTTTTTTTTTGCATCCCCGGCTGGCTGGGACTGGAAAAGAGCTGGCAGGGGGGAGATCCCAAAGGAAGCCCAGCCCGATCGGAAAAGAAGAGGCGAGGGGGATCTGGGATCCTCCGGCTTCGCGTTTTCCCCATTCAAGCCCACTGCGCCTTTTTCTCCCCTCTCTCGCCCTCCGCGCAGCGAATGGGAAGGTGCGCTCCTGCCCGGGGTTGCGCGCCTCCGCCAATCAGGAAAGGCGGGGAGTGGTCAGGAAGGCAGCCTCAGCTCCCATTGGCTGAGCTCTCGCCTGCTGTCAACAGATGTTTCCCCCTCCTCCAGATGTTTTTGGGGATGCCAGCCAGGGCTTGAGATTTGCGCAAAATTCGCCCTGCGCAAAAAGCGGCCAGGGCGTTTCGTGCCATTTACGCACTAGCCTGTTATAGTGCTATGACTCCACTTTCAACCTCTTATGGGATCCTGGATTTCCCAGCCAGGGAGCTCTTTGGCCTCAGGAAACTACAAACCCCAGAATGGCACAGGAGGTTGAAAGGGGAATCATAGCGCTATAACAGTCTAGTGCAGAAATGGCCCCAGTCAGGTCTTGCAAATGCGGGGTTCCTTGAGGAAGTTCAGCCTCCAGTAATCCCGTCTCCCTCTTTTTCCACTGCCTTCCACTTGGACCAAACATGATCCTCTTTTTCTAATCAGTTGTGTAGTCTCAGGATATGCCCAAAGCATGATAGCCTCAGAGGTGGAAAGCGGGAATCATAGCACTGTAACGGTGTAGTGCAGAAATGGCACTATGGTCCTATGCGTTTATCCAGAGGGTTGCTCTAGGCTGGGGCCGATGTGATGGCAACTCCTAACAACCAGCGTTGTGAGACCCAGGCTTCGATCAGCACATGGTGGAGTTCATAATCCCGATAATCCTTTGGAAGCACAAAGGTGTGCAGGAACCTTGCAAAAGTGGAAGAATGGTAAATATCGAAATGCGTGTGTGTGTCTGTGGGAAGGTGATGGAGGCGTGTTGGGGAGAGAGGGCACCCAGAGTCCAAACCAGGTCAGGGAAAGGAGAAGGCAAGGGGGTGGGTTGGCATGGGGCCCCTATAATTCCTCCCTCTTGTCCATCTCCTTCCTTGGGTATGTGAGGGGCACTGGGAGAGGGTTTGTGGTGCTGAGAAATTGGGCTGAGATTCGTCCTTAGCTGGCCAGGCTGGTGGAAAAAGAATCAGAAGTGGGTTTTTAAAGGACTGCACAGCGTGATCGGAACCACCAAGAGAGAAGGTTCCCCTGGAAAAAAAGCACTTGAGGTGAGGGCGGCAAAGGTTGGAGAAACTTGCACATTTGGTGGTTTCACTTTTGCCGATTGGATTACTCACGGTTTCTTTGCTGTCCCCTCGGCTGCCCCCCTGTGCCATTTTTAATAGGGACTACAAGCCTCGTGAGACTGAGAAACTGCAAATGCGGCTTATAGGTCCCTCTTAAAAACGGTGTGGGGCAGCAGCAGAGGTGGCTATAAGTCCCATCAACCCCCCACTTCGGCCTTGGGAAGGAACCCTGATGCCCCAGAGGAATCCATGGGAGGTTGGATACAGTGATCATACTTTTTTGTGTGTTAAATATGGTTTGGGAGGGCCAAGAGCTATTCACAGTTTTTCTACTTTCACAGGAGTCCTGTGCCCCTAACCCTAGCAAATGGAGAGGGACGACTGTAAAGAACTTCCTGACGGTCAGGGCTGTCCGGCAGTGGAATCTGCTGCCTCCATGGAGTGTGGTGGAGTCTCCTTCTTTGGACGTTTTTAAGCAGAGGCTGGATGGCCATCTTTTGGGAATGCTTTGATGGGTGTTCCTGCATAGCAGGAGGTTGGACTGGATGGCCCCTGGGGTCTCTTCCAACTCTATGATTCTGTGATTCTAATCAAATCCGCAAAAATCAAACTGCAAATGTGGAGGGCCAACTGGACTTTGATTGTGTTAATATTGTTTTTTTTAAAATCTGTGCCTTAACTCCATGTCTGTATGTGTGTTTGATTTTGTTGTTAATTTGCTGTGATCCACCCTCAGTGCCATTTGGGAAGGGGGAAAGATGATCAAAACCATCTCTGACTTGAGTACGGGCGTCCCCAACTTATCCGATGGGTTAAGGACCGGAGCATTGTCAGAAGCAGAACCAGGTATTTTCTACACTAGCCTGTTATAGAGGGATGATTCCACTTTCAACATCCTATGGAATCCTGGGGTTTGCAGTTTCAGGAGGGGCCGGCTGGAATCATCCCGCTGTAACAGGCTAGTGCGGAAAAGGCTCCAATCTTTCATCTGTTCTTCTTCCCTGTGCCTTTTAGAGAACACGAGGCCAAGTGAACCTCGGCAATCCCCTCCTGTTCCCTACCGGAAGAAAGCAAAAGGAGAAGAATGGAGGAAAGAGCAGACTCAAGAATGTCTATAATTCACAATGGTTGAAAGAGTGGAACACTGAGCAGTCAAAAAGCAGGGGATGTCTGCAAACGCTTGGGTATAAACGGGCCGGCCACAGCTTCCCTGTCTGGTTTTCTGTTCCTGGAACGTATATGCTCATTCTGGCCTTTTCAGCTGTCAAAACACACCTAAACCCGCTGCCAAAAAACTGTCCCTGCCCAGCATTAAAGTGCCTTTATTAGCGCAATCTCCTCCAACCGCAACATTATCCAGGCCCTGTCATTTATGCAATCCTTTTTTTAATAAAGAAACAAATCCAGGAGTTATTAAGGTGCCTGACAGGGAGCTTTCAGCAAATATATTTGTGTGTGCACACACCCACATCCACACAGGGCTGGCCCCAAGATATTTTGCTGCCTGAGGCACAGAGCAAACTGGCACCCTGTCCTACAGAGAGAATCCGATCAGACCAGCAGCTCGGCGTTGTATCAGTACAGAAGCTCTTTCACCCTTCACTTTTATAGCGCTATGGTTTCACTTTAACTGTCATGGCAACCTCCTGTGGAATCCTGACATTTGCAGTTTAGAGAGGGGTGTTTAAATTGTTCCACCAGAGACTTCTAGTGTCTCGCCAAACTACAAATCCCAGGATTCCAGAGCATGTTGCCATGGCAGTTAAAGTGGAATTGCTGTGACAGAGAGGAATTACTGTGGAGTCCAGGACTAATTGCACCTGCCACCCTACAAAATCTGCTGCCTGAGGCACTAGCTTTACTGTGCCGCATAGTCAGTTTATCCCTACACACGTGGAGAGAGAATAGCCCCTCCACCACCACCTCTATACTGAATTTTTGGATTCTTTTGGAGTTCATTCACGGCCTACTGTTACAAGCATTCCTTGTAGCTGCAACAAGGAAAGCAATAGCATCACCTGCTGGTGAGTAAAGGAACAGCAACTCAATGCACTTCAGTGCACTTTGGCCATGCCAAAGCCACTCCAATGCTCTTTGTGGGATTTTCAAATATGAATGCCAATGGTTCTCCCCACAAGCTAGTTTTAGACTGCATATGCCTTGGAGGCGACATGTGATTCCCACCCACCTCCCTCTGTTTATTTGTCTCATTCCCATGTTCTCAGACTCAAAACCTGGGTAGAAAGACTACATAAGTGGACCTATACATGTGGGAAATAGAATTGAGCAGTTTCCTGATATCTGCATTCACCCAGGGGCTGCCGTGACATTACAATACATGGGTAGCCATTGGGCAATGGTAGCCAGTGGGGTGACTGATGGATCACAGCCTTGGCACACAATGGGCATCTTTGCACAGCGCAGCAATCCCAAGACCAGCCAGGAAGACATAGCCAATGTGCTCTGCAAGTACCCATGAGCATAAGAAGTACCCAATGCGCATCAGAGCACCCGAGGCCCAATAGCAGCACCTGATGTGTGTCCGAACACTTCCAACAGCGAGCAGGGGAACATCTCCGCAGTTCACAAACAGGGTTTCACTGCATTTCTGCAACATAGCTACAGATTTATAAATGCAGACTGTGAGGTAGAATGCCAGCTCTTGTCTTGCAGATAACTTCGTTCCGGACAATAGTCTGCACTGTAAGACTTTGCCACACTTTGAACTGTGCCAAGAAATGGCCTAGTAGCCAGTGATACAGTTGGCGCATTGATTTATCTGTTTATTCACATAATGCATTTATATTCCATCTTTTTTCCAAAGAGCTCAAGGAAGTGTGTGTTACCACCCCCCGCCTCTTCACGGTTTCCTCACATGTCTTTCTAAAATCAACAACTCCTTCCTCGGAGAGCAACTCCATGCGCTCTCCTCTCTCTGCATGCCTGTCTAAATAAGAGGCAGTCTCCGAGGAATAGGAATGGCTTGTTCGGATTCATTGCCTATTTTGGGATGAAGCATCCATCCCGCGTGGCTTTTTCTTCTCAGGGGCTTGCAATGGAAACATGCTCGTAGCCAGAAAGCCGGTAGGGTGGAAGACGGCAGCGCTGCACAGAGAGTGTCCTAAAACGTAACCGCCCGAAGCCTTGCGTTTGCAAAACTATTCCAGTCCAAATGGAAAGTGAGCTTCATTTCTATATGCTGGGGAAAAAAGACTGAATTTTTTTTTGTCTTTTGTTATTTTAACTATACTAAAAAATAATACGAAAAATCAATCAACGTAACACAACAAAGCAAATCAAAAAATAGACAAAAAAGAAGAAAAAAACCAACAATCATTACCAAACACAAAGCAATACATATACATACCACACAACAGCAGTCCACGATCACTACTCAAAGACAAAAAATAAAAAGGAAATACACATAATTAAAAAATTAGTTCCTACCCTTATTGCAAACAGCTCCTCACATACTAGTTATATTTAACCTTCCTGATTTTTTAACATGGGGAGGGGGGAAGACCCATCAGCTTTTGGCTTACGGATGAACTCATACCCTGCTTTTTGGTTTGAAGGTTGGGGCAAGAAGTTGGAATAAGGCCATTTCCGCACTAGCCTGTTATAGCGCAATGATTCCACTTGCAACATCCTCTGGAATCCTGGGGTTTGCAGTTTCGGGAGGGGCCGGGCGGATTCCAGAGGATGTTGAAAGTGGAATCATAGCGCTATAACAGACTAGTGCGGAAATGGCCTTGGTCAGGTTAACCAGGGCCCTGTTCACACTGCACAATTATAGTGCTATGATTCCATTTTAATGGCCGTGGCTCCGTTTTAAGGAATCCTGGAGTTTGCAGTTTGATGGAATGCTATGGCATTGTGCCTGAGAATTCTAAATGTCCCTCCCTAAACTGCAAATCCCAGATTTCCATAGGACAGAACCAAAGTAGATAAAGTGAAATAGCAGCTCTGTAACTGTTTTATGGGCACGAATGGAGGAGCAAACCACCGTCCCTGCTGAGCTGGGGCAATTGGGAATTTATTTTAAAAAATGCAAAGTAGTGCAGGGGAGGGCCTACAAACTGTTCCAAAGGCAAATGGCTATTTCTGGCGCTTCTCGAGGAGGAAATCCAGTCCTTTTCTTTTCTTTTCCAAGAAAAGAAGACAGTCCAGGGAATGTGGGAGGGTGATAGTTGGGGGAAAAAAAGCTTTGGGGGCAGATCTCAAGTGGGGAAGGGATACTGAGCTCAACGGACCCAGGGTCTGCCTCTGTGCAAGGCAGCTCTTATCTTACAAAGCGAGCTTCCCCTCTGTCGCTCTCCCTGGGGGGACACCACCGTTCGCCAACCACTACGTCATCTTCTGACTAGGAGTTTAAAAATAGGATGAAAAACAGCTAAAAATAGGTTTCTTGGCAGCAGAGCCCTGCTTGGAAAGGCCAAGAAAAACACCTTGGGATGAGCCCACCTTCTGGGGACGGCGTTGGGCCGGGCCGCACCTCTGCCACTTGGCTCTTTCCGCATCCCTCCGGAGGATGAAGAGGCATCTCATTTCCCCTCCGCTTTTCCTCTCTGACTCATCCTGCCAAGGGCTCCCGGGCCTTTGCTCTAGATAGATGAGTCCCAGCCTTTACCCCCAAAGGGCAGGATTTACGAAGAAAATAAATCGGCCACTTTCTGCGCTTGGCTTTCTCTCCTAATCCTTCCCAAGCTGTTCCTCTGGGGAGGCCGCCATCGTGCCGCCCGTACCTCTTCCCTAGTTTCTGCAGAGCAAAAACAAATGATTGCTGCAAATGCCATCGCTGCAGTTAAAAGAGTTTGCAAATTGCAATGACATTTTAAAGTCGGCAGCAACGATGCGACTGCTTCCATGCTAAAACCACGCCGGGTCCCCCGAAGTTCCGTGCGCTCCCCAAAACACCAGCGCAGGACTTGAAGAACCCTCAGCAGGGATAGGAGGCAACTGCGAACTCCTAAATGAAAATACGGTCAGCCCTCCACATTTGTGGGCTTGAGTTTCACAGATTTGATCATTTGCACGTTTCTTCAGCCCCGGTCCCCCACCTCCGGCACTTGTTTTCCTCTCTCGGCAGCTCTGATCAGGCCAAGCAGCCCTTTAAAAACCTGCCTCTGGTCCTCCACCAGCCGCTGCCAGGCCGGCTAAGGACAGCTTGCAGCTCAATTTCTCAGCTCCACAAACCCTCTCCCAATGCCCCCCCACCCATGGAAGGGGATGAGCGAGAGAGATTAAATACAGAGCCACCATTCTGACCCGCCCCCTTTCCCTCTCTGGTTTGGACCCGGGTTGCCTGTTCTCCCCACCGTGCCTCGGTCCCCTTCCCGCAATCACACACACACACATTATGATATTTGCAATTTTTCCACCTTTGCAATGGTCCCGAGCCCCCAACCCCAGTGAATGTGGAGGGCCAACCGTAAAAAATAGATTGCTTCTGTCATTTGCCTTCAAGTTAATTGCAAATGAGAGACACCAAAGAGGCCATTTCCGCACTAGACTGTTATAGTGCTATTATTCCACTCCCAACATCCTAAGGAAACTTCGGGTTTGCCGTTTAGGGAGGCACATCTGGAATTCTCAGCCGGAGAGCCACGCCAGGTGTTAACTCGTTTCCAAGGCGCTCTCCAAAGTGCTGAACCTACTTGGGGAATAGGATCCAGCACCCCGGAGAGCTCCTTCAACGTCTGGTTTAAAACATGGAGTAGACTTGCCACCCCTTCTGACATAGAATCATAGAATCATAGAATCACAGAAATGTAAGTTGGAAGAGACCCCAGAGGCCATCCAGTCCAACCCCCTGCCATGCAGGAACACCCTCAAAGCACTCCCAACAGACGGCCATCCAGCCTCTGCTTAAAAACCTCCAAAGAAGGAGACTCCACCACACTCCATGGAGGCAGCACATTCCACTGCCGGACAGCCCTGACCGTCAGGAAGTTCTTCCTGAGGTTCAGATGGAATCTCCTTTCCTGCAGCTTGAATCCATTGCTCCTTGTCCTGGTCTCTGAAGCAGCAGAAAACAGGCTTGCTCCATTCTTGATATGACACCCCTTCCAGTATTTAAACATGGCTCTCCTGTCCCCTCTTCACCTTCTCTTCTGCAGACTAAACATCCCCAGCACTCTAAGCACACACTGACATGTCACACTTCGCTTCTCAAATGCAAAGGGGGTGGGAAATGCCACCTATCTCTCTCTGGAACAAGATGCTGGCATTGACTCTGTGCTCCGAGGATTTTCTTTATGCGGGGAGCAGATGCTGTGTGAGCCATTAAAGCCCTGGGCAGATGGCGATCCCACCCCCGGGGAGGATGAGGGAGCCCGGAAGATGCGTCGGTGTGTGTTTCTCGCTGCCTTCTTTGTGCCCTGAACATCCGGAGAGGGTCACAGAGAGATCTTTCCATGGCTTAAAGGTTAAACCTTGGGGAAAAGCTCCTGCCTCCAGATGTGGAGCTGCTCCTCTTCCCCGGAGGGGCGGATTGGAAGAGAGAAAACTGGGGGGCGACGGAGTGGGTGGGGGGATGATCCAGAGGTCAGGGGCCGGGTCAACGCGGCAAAGCTGATAAGCCGAGAGGTGTTTTGTCCCTGCGGCTTTTTGCAAAGCACACACGCTGTCTGCTCCTGGCCTTCTGTGCCCGAGAAGACCGGACTTTGGGAAGCAATGCCCAGAATCCCCCAGCAAGCAGGGCCATTTTGGGAGCCGGTGTCCCCCCAAATCTTTCCTTCTGCAGAGTTTTTTAAACCGAGGTTGGATGGGCATCTTTCAGGGATGCTTTAACTGTGTGTGTATTCCTGCATGGGAGAAGGGGGTTGGACTAGATGGCCTTTGGGGTTTCTTCCCGCTCTACGATTCTATGATTTTGCTCCAGGGCAACAGATTTTTCATGCATGCAACCAAGGCCATTTCCACTTTATACTGTTCTAGGGCTATTATTCCACTTTCAACCTCCTGCGGAATTCTGGGGTTTGCAGTTTATGGAGGCCAAACAGTCTAAGGACTCTAAATGCCCCTGGCTGAGCCTCTGGATTCCATACGGTGTTGAAAGTGGAACAATAGCGCTGTAACAGCCTAGTGCAGAGAGGGCCAAAGAGGACAGAGCTGGGAATTTAACACGCCTGCAGTATCGCCACTGTCCTCTAGGCGGCGCCAAAGCGCAGCCCCCGCGGGCTCGGCGGCGGAGGGACCGGCCGGCAGGCGAACTTCCTCGTCTTGGCCGCGAGGGGGCGGGGGAGGCCAACGAGTTCGCGTCTCGCCGCGCTTCCTAGAGCGGAAAAAGCGGAAGCCGGAAGCGAGTACTTAAACACGACCCGGAAGCGATCCCCCCACAATAATCCAGAGGCCGCGGGGAACTGAGGAGGAGCCATGAACGCGCCGCCGGCTTTCGAGTCCTTCTTGCTTTTCGAGGGGGAGAAGAAGTGAGTGGGGGGGGAGGGAGGGGGGGTCCCACCGCTTGGCCCCTGGCTGGACGGCAACTCCCAGCATCCCCCAGCCTGGGTAGGGCATTCTGGGGGTTGTAGTGACCCCCGTCTCTGAGCTCCCCCCGCTGGCGTGTGTGGAGGGGGAGTAAAGGCCCTTCTGGCCCTCCGGGGGGGGCGCTGGACTGCAGCTCCCATCATGCTTCCTCCTTGCTCAGGCCGATGGGAATTAGAGTCCAGCAGCGTCTGGGGGGGCAGGGGGTCCCCTTGGCGGGGACTCTGGACTGCCTGTGCCCCATGGCTCTCTTTTCGAGGTGGTGCATGGGAATGGTACCTTTTGGGGAGAGAAGGACTCCCAGCCAGCATGGGAGCTGGGGATCCTGGGAGTTGTAGTCCAAAGAAAGTGACATGTGGGTCCTTTCTGCACTACGCTGTGATGGCGCTCTTATCCCACCTTCCGCCTCCTGTGGAATCCTGGGGTTTGCAGTTTAGGGAGGAGGCTTTGGCATTCCCAGCCAGAGAAAACTACAAATCCCAGCGCTAAGGGGCTCCTCATTGAACATGCTGGGGAGCCGCTGCCCCTCACCAAAGGGGTGCAGTTATCGCCCTGTATAGAAGACAGATTCAGAGGATGCATTTGCATCTAGGGTCAGGCGCCAGTTAAAAGCTGACCCAAATGGAAGGAGGGTGTTCAAATACCCTTGTTGAAGCTGTCAGCACTCTTTATGAGATGGGGATCATGGGAGTTACAGTCCTGTCCTTTGTGGAGGATCTGTAGCCCATAGTTCCCATCCCAGAGTGGCTAAATAGATTGTTCATGTTTCGTAGCTGAATGGAATACAAAGACCCAGACGGTTGGGCAGGATCTGAAATGCAGGTACAAGAAAGGAGGTGAAGGATGGTTTTTGCAGTAGGAAATCTCTGTATTATCCGGTGTTGATGCCCGTCTGTTGTTGTCGTTTCCTCCTCCCAGGATTACGATCAACAAGGACACGAAAGTGCCCAACGCCTGTCTGTTCACCATCAACAAAGAAGATCATACGCTCGGAAATATTATCAAGTCGTGAGTAAAAAAAAACGGCGCTCGTTTCAGAGCCAGAGTTTCTGGGGGTCGCTTGAAAGGAGGAACTGTCTCGGGTTGGGAGGGTGACCAAGAAAGTCGGGCCGAATCAAACCCTTGGTCAGACTTCAGTGACCCTCCCTGGTCTACAAGTGCTTTGATGAGTGTTCCTGCATAGCAGGGGGTTGGACTGGATGGCCCCTGGGGGTCTCTTCCAACCCTACGATTCTATGAAGTCATCAAGAGAATTACTTCGAGGAGACTGTAGCATGTCAGTAGCTACAAATACAGCCCTGCTTTATGTGAACAGTGCTATTTGTTAAATACTGTCAGGTAATTTTGACTATTTATTTAGCTTGCACACACCTTGCACTAGAAATTGGGCATTCATAGAATCACAGAATCATAGACTCGTAGAGTTGGAAGAGACCCCAGGGGCCATCCAGTCCAACCCCCTGCCATGCAGGAACAGCCTCAAAGCACTCCCGACAGATGGCCATCAAGCCTTTGCTTAAAAACCTCCAAGGAAGGAGACTCCACTACACTCCATGGAGGCACCAGATTCCACTGCCGGACAGCCCTGACTTGTCAGGAAGTTCTTCCTGAGGTTCAGGTGGAATCTCCTTTCCTGCAGCTTGAATCCATTGCTCCTTGTCCTGGTCTCTGGAGCAGCAGAAAACAAGCCTTCTCCTTCCTCTACATGGCATCCCTTCAAATATTTAAACATGGCTATCATGTCCCCTCTTAACCTTCACTTCTGCAGACTAAACATACCCAGCTCTCTAAGTCTATCCTCATAGGGCTTCATGGCTTCCAGGCCCCTCACCATTTTGGTCGCCCTCCTCTGGACTTGCTCCAGCGTGACCATGTCCTTCTTGAATTGGGGTGCCCAGAACTGGACACAGTATTCAAGATGGGGTCTAACCAAAGCAGAGTAGAGTGGTACCAGTACCTCCCTCGATCTAGACACCATACTCCTATTGATGCAGCCAAGAATTGTATTGGCTTTCTTGGCTGCTGCATCACACTGCTGACTCATGTTCAGCTTGTGATCTATGAAGACTCCTAGTCAAATATGTCACATGCATGTGTCTCTGCTCGTTTTGAAGACTTCATACCTAATCTGCATTTCCAGGATCGAGCAGAAAATGCTGCTGGGATGAAGAACCGCAGGAAAGTCTCCCAGATGGGACCCAAAATCTGAGTAATCTTGCGTCTGTTGCCTGCGGTGTGCAGAGAATGCCCTGTCTCACGTCCCTGGCAAGTTAACCTTGCTTGGCTTGGCTATCTGAAGAAGAGAATGTATGAGAAGCAGTTTTGTGCCGGTGGAGACACCCTTTCAAGTATCCAGTTTCCAAAATCTTTTGGGCTTTCTGGATAAGAATCAGGGCTTTGAGCATAAGAGAGAGCAGTTTGCACTAGATGCAGTTTCAGAAACACTTCTGGTGCAGCCCCATTGGAATAATCTGATAGGCAGATGAATATTTGTACCACAGAATTTGCAGTGTTGGACTAGAGCTCCCAGAATCCACAATTTTATGGGATCCTAGGAGTTGTAGTCCAAAGAGGTAGGTTTTGTAAGTTCTTGGGGTGTCCTGATGTGCTCAGGCCGGGCAACAATCTGCTTTATCTCCTTTTTTTCCCTCTCTTTCTCCTCCAGGCAGTTACTGAAAGACCCTCAGGTCCTCTTTGCTGGCTACAAGGTCCCTCACCCCCTTGAGCACAAGATCATCATCCGGGTCCAGACTACTCCCGACTACAGTCCCCAAGAAGCCTTCACCAACGCCATCACGGATCTCATCAGTGAGCTCTCCCTCCTCGAGGAGAGGTTCCGGGTAAGCTGGCCTTTTTAAAAAATTGAGTCTGGATATTGCTTTTCAGGGGGGATTGACAACGTTGGTGGGTACTTAGGACTACAGGAGTCTTGCCTGTCTTCATTTAATCTCCTGTTCATGCGCTAACATGTGCTGCTACTGCAACCCAAGTAAGGTTTGCGTCAGAGTTTGGACAAATTACTTTATTTTTATTTTTATTTTTTTTTATTTTTTATTTTATTTATTTATTTGTATCCCGCCTCTCCATATGGATTTAGGCGGCGAACAACTTACAAATAGCATCTATTTCGAAACATTTCTATACATGCCCCCAACAAGCTGGGTACTCATTTTACCGACCTGCGAAAGGATGGAAGGCTGAGTCAACCTTGGAGCCGGGCAGGATCGAACTTACAGCCTTCTGGCTTGCAGTACTGGCATTTAACCACTGCGCCACCAGGGCTTTTAGACTGCAGCTCCCAGAATTCCACAGCCAGCGTGCCCATCTGAAAGGGGAATCCTGGGAGCTGCAGTCCAGGGCCCAAACCCAAAGGTTACTCCTAACAACAGTAGACCTAACAGTTGGATTTAGCTTCCCGAAAGTAACTTTTCCACAGAACATCCCACTTCAGAGCCAGTAGTCCCTCCCTCGTGTTTAAGTAATGAGGTATAGCTGCAGTACTAGAGCATAAAAAGGAGGAAGGGGACGGAAAAGAAAGAAATGGTTTTTAATTTAGTGTAGCTTTTGTAGATATCAATGCAGGACCAAGTGACAGTACTAGAGGTTGCTTTCTTCAGTAGGGAAGCTCCCTCAAATTGAAATAATTGAAATTTTAGAATTTTTTCCTCCTTGCACGCTCACCCCAGTAATCAGGCTTTCTGTGAGAAACTAAATTGCACAAAAAATATATATATATCCCTCTCTTGTCTTTTTCTTTCAGGTTGCTATCAAAGACAAACAAGAAGGAATTGAGTAGCAACACAATGATACAACGTGCACTTGTAAATAAACCATGTTTTTTTTTCTTAACCAGCACTATCGAGTAGCAAGTATTTATTAGGTGTTTAAAGCTGAGATCTAGTTAGCTTATATGTTGGCTAATAAATTATGCTGTATTTTTTAATCCTGAGTTGCTGGGTTTTTTTAAAAAAAAGATTTTGTCCCTTTCGTTGAAAAGGTGCCCCCCCACACCAAAAAAACTGGTATGTTCAGAATTGTTTCCTTAAACTAAACGTTCCGAGTCCTCCGTTACAAATAGTCCGTCCTCTATGTGTCTTTTTTATTTAGTGTAATAAGAGATACCTATTTCAAACCACCTCTGGGGGGAGTTTCTCCCTTCCTCCCTGTTGCTTTCAGTGTCATGCGTTTGCCACAAACGATTCTGAGAGCTCATGAAGGGACTTTGAAGTCATCTGGCTTGGCGTGAAAATCTTGCTGCTTCCCTAATTATCGTCTGTCCAGCTTCCACTTAATTTCTCCCAACTTCCCAGGGAAGAAGCTCTCTTAACCTTGGCCTCAAATATGCTTCCTTGCCATTTCTGCCTGTCAGTTCTCGTGTTCCACGGAAGGGAGAGAGAACAAATCTGCTTTGTCCACTGCACGGCTTTCAGGTATTTGGTTCGTTGCCTTTCTTCCACTTTCAGTTGCTCCTCACAGGTTTCTGCAGTTTCCCCTTTTTCTGGTGGTCTTCTTGCGTGCCCACTTCTGACTGTGCTGGAATTTGTCAATTTTCTTCTTAAAATGACTGTCCAGAACCAGACACGCTATCCGAGCAGTTCAGAATAGAATGGAACCAGTGGTTTTCGTGGCCTGGACATGATTATGCTTTCGTTACCATTTTCATAGAATCATAGAAATGTAGAGTTAGAAGAGACCCCAGAGGCCATCCAGTCCAACCCCCTGCCGTGCAGGAACACCCTCAAAGCACTCCCGACAGATGGCCATCCAGCCTCTGCTTAAAAACCTCCAAGGAAGGAGACTCCACTACACTCCATGGAGGCACCAGATTCCACTGCCGGACAGCCCTGACTGTCAGGAAGTTCTTCCTGAGGTTCAGGTGGAATCTCCTTTCCTGCAGCCTGAATCCATTGCTCCTTGTCCTGGTCTCTGGAGCAGCAGAAAACAAGCCCTCTCCTTCCTCTACATGGCATCCCTTCAAATATTTAAACATGGCTATCATGTTCCCTCTTAACCTTCTGTTCTAGCAGCTGCTTCCTACTGCCGGGCTTAGCTTTCGTACTAACCCATGTGTGATTTTTCCAGTTTGTTCAACGCCATCCTTAATTATTGCAGGGAGAACTTCAACCCTAGGAGGGAAGCCCGACTTCAGGAGTGGGGACGATGCAGCCCACGCAATACTGTTGAACGGCAAAGTCCCAGCACCTATAGGTAGCGTAAGCAGTGACAGCCACATTGGGAGAGAGACACGACTTAAAACTTCTGTCCTGTTAGCTAGAGATTGGCAAGTGGTAACACATATACTAAGAGCCTTTCTGCACTACACTCTTATAGTCCTATTATTCCACTTTCAACCTTTTGTGGGATCTGTAGTTTCCTGAGGCCTAAGAGCTCTCTGGCTGAGAATTCTAAATGCCCCCCCCAACTGCAAGTCCCAGGATTGCACGGGATTTTGAAAGGGGAATGACAGTGTAGGGCGGAAAGGGCCTGAGAAACTGTCTCTTCATATTTGCATCTACAGTATCATCCAGATTGAACTGCTGTGTCAGTAAACTCTATAGGAGTTTGCCAACTCTGGAAGCAGGTACCCAGAATCCTGTTGAGGTTCTTAAAAGTTTCTCCTCAAGTTTGCAGAAGTAGAGTTTATGGAATGGTGAGTTTTCTGATGAGGCATTTCTATCTGCCCTCCATTGGAAGTGGTGTCAGTGCATAACTCTGTTAAGACTCATGCGATGCAACCCGCCCATAGGGTCTTGGTCACTCAGTTTTGCAAATACTTTGTATTTTTGCTACCACAAGCAATAGCATTTAGAGGTTCAGTGTTGACAACAGTGCTGCTCAAAGTAGTGGTCCGCTGACTCAGACAGTCTGCATGAGCCATTGCCTGCTGGACCAGTTTCCAAGAAACTGGTTCCTGGCTCATCTGTCACATTAGATAGTTTGAGAAGAGCTAGTCAGCAATGGGATGCCCTGATCCATCATGCTGGGGTGGAGGAGTTATTGCTGGTATTCGGGCTCTTTTGCCTTCCTACCACCAGCCACAGTGACCTGCCTCAACCTACTCTTCTATCAAATGTGGGCCCTGCTTGGCCCTGGTCGACTTCCAAGAGGTGGTGGGGTGGAGCAGGAGATGACTCAGGGACCTGCAAATTACCTCTAACTTGTAGGGAAGCAAACAGAGCTAGTATCCTTCAGGTGTCAAATTTAATCATCAAAATATCCAAAGAAGGAGCTTCTTAATAGCTCTTGATATGTAGAAAGGGGGGAGGTTAACAAAGAAAATTGCCCTTGCATGACCAAGCTTGTGCCATTCTGTATCCGAATCCCAGAAATACAACTGCATGAAATTCAAACCCTCAATCATTGTAGAATTTATTAACTTCTTGGGCAAGAGAGTGTTTCTTGGAATTCAGTATTAACAGGCTGAGGAAATGTTGGTACATCTAAAACCTGGGGGTGGGAGTGGGGAGAGAAGTAATTTTACTTAGTAGAATGCTACCCTGCCGCTGATTTTCTATGCCAGCAGGCCACAGGCCTAGAAAAGTGTTCCCTGCCACTTTTTTTGACCTAATTTTAAAATCTGCTTCACAATTACCTCGTATCAAGTTTTATTAAATACTGTCCTTCTATAAAACAAATACACTTAATACACCAATAAAGCAAAGTCACAGTTAAGAGATGTGGGCATTGGCAACAATACATTGTTCTAGCCAACACCTTTGGTTGATTTTCTTGCATTGATACACGTGAACTTAAAATCCCCACCCCACCCCTCCCTGGTTATTCTGAGAACCGTCACAAATACTGCACTACTGAAACGTGGATGAAAAAAAGTGGCTCCTCCAGCAGGGCCTTAGCCGGCGCAGCTAGGCCTTCTTCCATATTGCGGCAATGTTGACGTCGGTCAGGGCGACCAGGTATGTAAAGGTGGGGTCCGTCACCACATTGTTCACCAAGACATCTGTCAGCAGCTCACCGTTGGCCTTCAGCTCTGGCCACTTCAGAACCTAAGTGGAAAGGATTGCAATGGAAGAAACTTTTAGAAAAACAGAATAGAGGACACAAACCAATATACAATATAGTACTATCCCTTTATATAATTCTGTCATATAATGAACTGTATAAACTATGCAGTCCTTCCTCCACATTCGATTATGATAAACTTAAGAGCATTTTCAGCAGTGGTATAACTTGATCACATCATCATCCCAGCTTTGCTATGTTCATTAATACCGTTAGTAGGAGAGGCACTGGCAGAAATCCTGTTGGGCAGTTATGACTACATAACCTACAGCTCTGTATTTGTAATTGCTACATATTCATGATTTCTATGTAGTTCCCAGCTTGGGGGTTATATAGAGACAGTGACAATCCCCTAAACCCCACCTACCAGTAAGCAGCTGCTGGGAACGATGGGAGGGAGGGTTGTTCTCTTATCAGTCAAGAAGCAGCTCTCTGCGGTCTCCGCCACCACCCCTGCCATGCAAGCAATTTATGATGCAAAGGGCATTTGTGATGGGGGGGGTGTTTTTTCTGCCTGTCGCGCAGGAGATTGCTCACAGGATAGGAACATCAGCAGCTGCTTATTGATCAACAGAGGATCGGATCCCCCGTTGAACCTAGCAGCTGCTTACCTTATTTATTTGTATCCCGCCTCTCCATATGGATCGAGGCGGCAAACAACTTACAAATAGCATGTATTTTGATACATGGAAGGCTGAGTCAACCTTGGAGCCCGGCAGGATCGAACTCACAACCTTGTGGCTTGCAGTACTGGCATTTAACCACTGCGCCACCAGGGCTCCTGTAAGTGGAGCTGGCTGGAATCCATTACATTGCACTGTAATTGCAGGGCTACATACATATTGATCATAAAGGATTCTACCACATGTTTCCAGTCCTAAACAAACAGCATCAGATTTCACTTTATGTTACAGTGAATCCCCCTTTTAAAATTCCCCTGTGCCAGTCTTCAGGTCACCAACAGAAAATATGTCCCAGTGTTTTCTGACTGTTGCCATTTCCAGTGTCTTGATCTGAGTCTGTTTTGTTCACTTGGGCTTGAATATAATGATCTGCCCTTGCTGGTTCGTGCCACCCGATAATCTGGCCACAGACAGCTGTGAGCAGGGGATTACGATAAACACGGCAGAAAGGCCAACGGCTTCCGTACCTGCGAAGGCCCTATTCTCTTGGTTGTACAATCTTCCTTGGTGACACTCAAAGCAGACAAGTGATTGCTGAGGTCGTACATCCAGACACTTCCTTTCTCATCACCACAGAACACATATTCTTCGGCTGCAGAAATAAAGGAGAATGCCACAACATGAAATCAAACGCGTGTTTTCAGTAGGGTTGGGATAACTGATAGGGGCCTGTGCCCCAAGAGGGGTCCCTCAGGGCAGAAGCCAGACCTCTCCATTTTGCTACATGCTAATATCCCCTCCCTCTGATGGCTTTACCCAATCTTCTGGGAATTTCGGGGATGGGATACAGGCAGCTACAATGTTATATCTCCCCAATTGCATCATCTGTTTTGATAAAGGGGCATTTAATTCTGGAAGATATAATGTGCCGGTGGCTGTTTAGTCTGCTTGGGCTGCTCCAAAGCAGCTGCAGGGAGGAGATGAGTGGCTATCGGTACCAGCGCTGCCAGGGGATGAAGATGGCAGCTGAGACCTGAGGTCTGTGAGCACACAAGTCATGGGCTGTCCTTAGCTGGCACTTACTTGGGCACGTACTGAGGGTGAGGTAAGGCAGATCTGTGGAGGACCACTCCAGTTCAGCTAGAATGACAGCCTGCACTGTCCTCCGGCCCCCCTTCCCTTGTTTGAAAGAGCGGCTCCAGCTCCAGAGGTTTATGGAGCCCGTCTTTGAACTCTTGGTCACTGCAGAGGAGAGAGAAAGAAACAGGCCTTGCCAGTCAGTGGGCCTGCTGCCAAGGTAATGCATCTTCCTATAAAATTACCTGTCAAAGAATTGGTCTTCCATTGCCTCATGGGCACTATGAAATTCAATTTCGGGTGAAGTGCCAAAGATAACCAAGTGATGTCTCAGAAAATTTCTGCACGACACTCTTATAGCATGATGATTCCACTTTTAACCTCCTATGGAATCCTGGGGTTTGCAGTTCCGGGAGGGAAACAGCAGGGTCTACACACAGACACGCTAACATACTTGTGTCCCTGCCAAAGCGGCTGGACAGCCTAAGATTGTTGGCACTGACACCACCTTGCGGGGTTTCTTAGTGCCTCTGCTATGTAGCTAAGTATATGTAAAGTTATGTAGGCCATGACAGAGGACTAGTGTATTTTTAGAATAAGAATATATTTTATAAAGGCTTAGTCTAATATGGCTGCAGAGGTAGGTCTGACTGAAAGTGCTTAGCCAGTAAAATCTCTGCAGTCCATGTGCTGGGTGAATAAGATTTCCAGAGGTCATAAGGAGCGGGTTCACCGTCCCTTGCTTTGTCTGCAGTAATGGGAAAGCAATAGGCTTTCCTTGCTTGTCTTTTCAAGCATAACTGTTGTTTATTATTATTAGCAGTTTCCTAATTAAAATACCTTATACCACAGATGCATAAAATGGAACAGTGTGGCTGTAATTCTCTTGATGACTTCATAGAATCGTAGAGTTGGAAGAGACCCCAGGGGCCATCGAGTCCAACCCCCTGCTATGCAGGAACACCCATCAAAGCACTTCCGACAGATGGCCATCCAGCCTCTGCTTTAAAACCTCCAAAGAAGGAGACTCCACCACACTCCATGGAGGCAGCATCTTCCACTGCTGGGCAGCTCTGACCATCAGGAAGTTCTTCCTGAACTTTAGGTGGAATCTCCTTCCTGCAGCTTGAATCCATTGCTCCTTGTCCTAGTCTCTGGAGCAGCGGAAAAGAAGCCGCTCCCTCCTCGACATGACATCCCTTCAGATATTTAAACATGGCTATCATGTCCCTTCTTAACCTTCTCTTCTGCAGACTAAACATGCCCATACTTATGCTAGTCTAAAAGGGTATATCATACCATAACTATTTTCTTCCAAAGTTGTGCACTATCTCCTCATGCAATGGATTTTCTTAGGTTCTTCCAAAGTCAAAGAGAACTTTGACCTATGTCACCAGCTCATAGGAAAGTCTGAGTCATGGGGAAGCTTGTCTGCCTCTACCTGCTTCCATGTTGCAAAGTATCTAAATATTATTTCTCACCCACAATATCTTCATTTAGAAAAGCCAGGCCATCCACTCGATGTGAAGAGGTCTCATTCCCCTCATCATCTGGGAACTGAAACTCCACTTCGAAAGATCTGAAACATTGGAAAGAGCAGAGTGGTATATAAAAGGCAAAACAAATAACCAGCCCTGCCATGTGGTTACTGCAACTCTAACTAAGGTAACCAAATATTGCTCAAATAGGGCTAGTCTCAGTTTTCAGCCTGTGCTCTTTTTTACTCTCTTTTTCCCCTCTTTCTTTTAAAGCAAGCTTGTAGTCTTGCTTTTTGCTGTAGTTCTTGTTTTTTCAGAGAACATCTGGAAACATCTGGACTGCAGCAATTACACTGTCAACCACCATGAGGTGGGGCTTAGAAGCAGGAGTCATGCTGTACCTAGGAGAGTGCTAGGTTCAATCTGCAATCTCCAGCCAAAAGAAGTACGGAGGTACATAGGAAAGACTTCTGTCCAAGACCCTGGAAAGCCCCTGCCAGTCCCAATAATATTGGACCAGATGGAGAAACAGCCTGACCTGAAATCAAGCAGCTTCCTATCTACTGGAGAACCTTATGTTCTATGGTATCTGATCTAATGTGAAGGCACAGTATTGGACTTGATACTGGAAGAGGCTGGCTAAAAATCTCACCTTCAGATATAAAATTCAGCAAATGGGCTTGGGACAGATCATAAGCGCTCTGCCCAGCGACAGACAAAAACCACAAAGGAGCCTGTACCTACGGAAGTGCACCGAAATTAGGTAACTCATATACGTGAGCCACAGAGAACACAGAGAAGGATCATGATTCGGCAAAGGTCCTATGCTTATTTTCCGATTTTAGTTAAACTGGTAAGGATTTCTTATTTTTATGGAGAGACTAGAAGCTATACTCAGTATTAGGTTTTCACTGATTCTGAAGGAACTGTACTCGCACCATCTTTTGGTGCTGGAGAAATTAACATGTGTCACACAGGGCTCCTAGCTGAAAGCGAAATTTCCAAGCTGACTCACCATCTAAATGGGATACAGGTATTTTATAGAAGGTATCAGTACATTAGCCCTGTACATACATCTAGCAGTATGAATGGGGGTTTCGGTGACTTAATTACTTTCCCTCCCTGGTAACATTAGGCCTAAGTAACTCACCTGTTTTTTGGCTGCTTATCGTCCAGTCTGATATCCCAGGCAAAGCAGCCTTGCTCACAGCCAGCCACCAAGTACCGGTCCGGGCACGAGGGTACAAGAGCAATTCGTAGAGGTGTGGTGACCGTCTCCAGCATCATCAGCTGCCTGGCAAATGAAAGATATTTTACTTCCCACCTTTCACTAACAGTTCACCCCTTGGCAGATTTAAAATGTATTCTGAATTTGTCATTACCTTTCTTTGAAATTATAGTCACAGTCTGGAACACCGATGTCCCACATGCATATTTTCTTGTCATAGGAGGCGGCTGTGAGTGGGTGGCAGAGGATGGGAGAGAGGAAGAGACAAAGAAGGGCAAATGGGCTGATGAGAAGGTACCAAAACATACAGACAGCCTTCCAATTAAACAATTATTACTGCTTGTCTGGAGACCCTCCCACCGCCTCCTTGTTTCTGCTCTCCTTTTATCTCACCTCCTCCTGTTCCTCTTCTTCTCTTATCCATTTGAAAGGAGTGCCAGGGAGAGCCAACCCTGTTTCCAGAAAATACCTCTCACATTTAGACAATGTGGTATCAGAGATAAGTCACACTGAGCTGAAGGATGGGATCTGAATCCTACATGGAGCTAGGATATATTAGGTGGGCCTTGGAGAAAAAGGAGGAGGAGAGAACCTAACCTAGTCCTCCAGTGTGAAAACTGGAAAAAAAACATTGACTTTTCTCATTAAATTAAGAGATGTTACCATGCTGAGGCGTAGAGACAGAATACACTGCAGACTGTACACAGATAAAAGCGTGCCCATTCTAAAAGGAGTGCTCTCACTAGACCAATGAAAATCATGGCCAAAATCCTGCATCGGGAGATGTTGCTGTGATGTCAAACTTTCCCTAGAAACCTACAGCTCCTCCTCACATGGAGAAATCTCCCAGGTGCTAGAGAGCAATGAGATGCTTCTCACAGAACCAGAACACAGGCAGTGGCAGGCCTGCTCTCCTGCACCTCAGAACTTGCAGGGCTGGCTCCACAGCTTAAAGGGTACGTTTTGGGAGGCACTTTTGGTTGTTGCAACAGTGCTGTGACTGTAAAAGTGAATTAGTGTACTTATGATGTCTTAAGTCAGGCTCATGACATCATAATAACTCAACAGGATGACAGCCTAAGTCTTTATAGGAAGCCCCCGCCTTTCAGCACCCTACTATCCAATGAATCACTCTTTCAATGCTTCTAAATTAAGGACAAATTCCATTCATTTGATGTGGGGTCTGCTCTTTGGTCTACAGAGGCTTGCCTGGGATCACCTGTGCACACACCCACTCCAAACTCTTGCCTGTGGAAATAGTGGACGCCCCAGTCGAATTAACAGAACTTGTCTGTAAAGTTCTTTTTGCCTATGGGGGTGTGTGTGTGTGTGTGTGTGTGTGTGTACATACGTGTGCCTCCATCCCACTGCTGGTTGGGCGGGGAGGGAATATTATCCCAGCTTCACTCACCATGTGTGTGCACATGCATGCCTCCGCCAAAGCCAATTGGCTCCCTTCACTTGCCTCCATGTTGTCTCTGGCCTCTTTTGGCTCTCTCCCTCCCACTGCTCCAGGAAGGGCAAAGGAGTCTCCGGCAGAGCGTGAGTAGTCAGCCTGTACCGTCAGGGAGCATTGAGGGGTGAATGGAGACAGGAAAATGCTATCTCCTGGATTCATGGGAAGGGTGTGTGTGTCAGTCAGAGATCCTCTTCTTTTCTGAGTACATAATGGTTCTACATTTTGACCATTTCCTGGAGTTCTGCTTTCCAACCATTTCAGCTTTCTGACAGTGCTCCGGTCCCTCACCTGTCCCTAACCAAGTGGAGGAGCCTGTATTTTCTTTGAAAAAAATGCTTTGAAATAATTTTTCTTCCCATGGGTTTATTTTTATTTTTTAAAACTTATTTAATTTATATCCGGCCTTTCTCTGACCACGACATCAAAGGAACTGACCAAAGAGAAAGGATCAGACTAATTAGAATGCTTTGTAAAGGGCAGATGAACTTTGACTTCCAGTACTCACAGGAAGACTTCACTCTATAAAAGCCTGCCTGTCTTCAGGGACCCCAGTCCCTCATCTCCCCACAACCCCCTAGGCACCATACTGAAAAACCCAATGTTTCAGCTAGGCTGCCATCAATTTTGTATCCTGTACTGCAAACAACAGGACTTAAGCATCAGATTACAGAGATAAGCAACTGCTGCCTGTGTTCAGCACCTATTCACTTCACAGCTAACTGAATCTGAACTCTTTACATCAAGCAAACCTCTGGCGGTATTTCTGTGGTTTGAATCATTTGACCAGTCAGCAGCAAACTGGCAAGATTTGGATCACGCAACTGCAAAATTCTGGCTGCACTAAATGAAGAATCCAAACCATGCAGACAAAGACACCATTTCACCTATCAGAGCCCTCTTGCAAAGCACATCTCTGACTAACCCAGACTGGGAGAGACTTACTGAACAGATGTGTCTCACTGACTGGACTGAAGCAGGCAGTAGCGATGGGCTTCTTGTGAGCCTTGATCTCTCCATAGCAGTAATCGGCAGTCACGTGAATAAGCTTCACGATGCCACGTCTCCCAGCAGCTGCCAGAACATTGTGCTTTTTCTTTCTCCCATCACTTGTCACCATTGTCAGTGTTGTCCACGCAACGGTGTAAAACTCCTGGGGGTGGGGGGAATGGAAAGTATTAGGTAGCATATGAGACAATACCATCTTTTGGGCTGCAACTCTCATATAAAATGGGGAAGGATGCTCAGACCTACAGTCCAACAGCAACTAGAGTTCCTCTGTAGTTCCTGAAAAGAGGAACTACCAGATATAAAACTTTGGGGGCACAGAGACTTTGGCTAAGCTCTGACTCTAGTTAAACAAGCCTAACACACAAAATATCCTACTTTACGTACAATCTATGTAAAACTGTAGTGATGGTGAGAAGTGGGCCTAACTTTTATAAATATAATATATAAACTTTCTAAACTTTCATATATATTTTAAAAAACTAAACCAGATGAAGTCTAGTGGTGATTGGTATGCAAGCCTCTATAAGAATTTGGCTCATATGGTATCAGACAGAAGTTTTCAACATAGACTGGACTCCTGTCAGCTTGCTATATATCTGATCCTGTTTAGACAGCCATTGTCAGCATTTCACAGCTCCCCCACATCTGGCTAAGCCTTCCTTGTTGCAACTTTCTGTGTTGTTGCTGTGCAGGCATGCAACATTCTGTTTCATATTTCAGTTCCTAATTTTTGGACGAAGGGGCATCTTAAATTTTGTTAGCTGTGTACATTTTATATGCTGATTTTAATGCTTTTGTATTGGCAGTGCAGTTGTATTCAGACACAAGCAATGCCTCCAATACTGAACTTAACCTGAACACCTAACTTTGCAAACTCTAGTTTGCAACCATCCAATACAATAGAATAAGAAAAAATGGTTCAAAGTAGGTTTGGCACTAACTATGGTTTGACTTCCATCAGTCAGTATATCTGAACAGAAAAAAACCAGTTCAAAGTAGGTTTGGCACTAACTATGGTTTAACTAGATAGAATAGGAAAAACTGGTTCAAAGTGGGTTTGGCACTAACTATGGTTTAACTAGATAGAATAGGAAAAACTGGTTCAAAGTGGGTTTGGCACTAACTATGGTTTAACTAGACAGAATAGGAAAAACTAGTTCAAAGTGGGCTTGGCTTGAACATGACATGATATCCAAACTGACAGGTCATGACTCAAGCCAGAAACTGGAAGTTATATTTTGCCCTGGTAACTGTCCCTCACAACCAGTCAGCATAGCGAGTGAACATCCCAGATTGGGAATTCTGAGAGCTATACTGCCAAAATAGCTTTCTGAATCTCTGCTTGCAGCCACAAACTGCTTCCAGTTTGATTCCAGAAACCCACTGCTCTTGCCTAGTGTGTTTTGAAGTGCAAAACTCAACACAGTATCTGAGACTCGACCAACTGTTGCCTATCAAGAGACTTTCCTGCACTAATTGCTCAACAACCAGAAAGCCAATGGATGCATGTTCCACTAAATAGGCACAAACGTGATATTCTTGCTTCCCTACCTCCCCAGCTACTTTGTACTTTTTCAAGACAATGCCCGTCTCACAGTCCACCAAACACACTGAGTCCCCGCCACAGGTTGCTGCTGTCCTGGATGAGCTCACCACAGGGTCTGAAAAAGTAAAACCAAAATAACTGTAACCTTCTTGTCAGCATAACCCTAATATTTTTATTTAGGCTTTTGGTCCCTAATAATGTGATGCAACTATTGTAATAGGTGTATATATCAGGTAACTGGTATCTAATGCCACATTTCTAAGATGAAAAAAGTTGCACAATCTCTGAAGTCACTGAGTATATTTATCCTCACTGGGGGAAAAAAATTAGGGAATCTGAGGATGACAGTATTTACCCTCAACCTAGTGGGCTATGCATGGAATGTAAACTTTCCAGAACAAGCATAATTTTTTATTTCCGTCATAGTCCTTGACCAAAGACTGTAGATGTTCTATATAACCAGTGATAGCGTGTCAATTTATATTCTAGTATAAAACACTATCTAAATCAGAGGTGGGAATCATGTGGCTGTCTAAACGATGTTGGGTTGCAACTTCCAGCATTCCTCACCACAAGCTATGCTGGCTGGGGGCTGGTGGAAGTTGTAACTTAGTAAGGGAAGCATGATTTCCACCCCTGACCTAAACCACACAGCAAGACCTCGGCAATTTTCACACAAAAGTTCTCCTGCTCTCTTAAGCACCTCCGATTATTTTTCCCCCTGGTTCCTATGCAAGGAACTCCTTCCTCGAGACTGTGGTACTAATTTTCTCCCTTCTTTTGAAATCCATTCTCAAAACTTTTGGCTTACCCCCAACTTTGTTCAAAAGGTAACTAAGTTAAACATGTATAACTGCTTGTACCCATATCCACCTCTCTCTCTCTTTCTTCTTTCTTTCTCCCTCTTGTCTTTGTCCCAAATCTTTATAGCTTGTTTGATATGGTATGTTCTTTGAGAATGTCCTGAAGAGACTGAAGATGGATTTCCATAAATCAAGGCCTTGTGTTTAGTGCTACATCTGACACTGTATAGCACATATGTTTTCTGTCATTAGCTGCCCTGAGAACTCAATATTACAGCAAGCTAATACCATCAGCAAATAATAAACCTCTCACTACCCCAAGATACCCTCTAGCTATGTATTCACAGGGACAAATAGGCAAAGTCACCTTGCCACATCAGAAAGATGTGTACAAACCGAGACTTAAAAAACCATAATCCAGTCTTCCTTCCATTGTCTTTTCAACTGTGAGACTATCTAGAACAGCAGCCTGTGCCAGCTTAAAAATGATGTTGCTACCTGAAATGTTCATCATAGGAAGAGGTTATTCCCTGGAATTATTCCCCTAGGATAAGAAAACAAGCAATTTGATAGGAAGAAAATCAACTCATTTGAAATTCAGTGGTGGAGGAGAGTTCTGTGGATACCATGGGCTGCCCAAGAAACAAATGAATGGGTTCAAGAGCAAATCAATCCTGAACTCTCCCCAAGATGCCTAAACTGAAAACATCATACTTTGGACATATCATGAGGTGACATGACTCATTAGGAAAGACCATAATACTTGGCAAGGTGGAAGGCAGTAGGAAAAGAGGAAGACTGCACTACAGGGGGATGGACTCAATCCGGGAAATCACATCCCTGAATCTGCAAGACCTGAGCAGGGTAGTTGATGACAGGGTGACTTAAAGAATCTTTCATTCATAGGTCACCTTAAGTCACACTCACCTTTTCTTGTCCCACAGTCCAGTGGGGGCTCAAAGACACAGGCCCATAACTGGGTTTTGAAGTCATCTCTGTTGTTGCCTTTACTGTGACACTGTAGAAAATGGACAGGCTCCAGGCTGATTGTCTCCTAAAAGAAAGCAGACTGTTTTAAACACAAAAGGGCACATGGCCTTGGTAAGGGACATGATTTATTTTTCTTGGACAGATTGTCTTGGTACCCTGAGAAAGGGACCATCTTTTTTCAGAGCACAGAGAGACAACACAGGAAGGAAGGAAGAATTGGACAGAAAATAAATGAGAGAAACAACTACACACTATGCTTGACGTTCACTGCCTGTGAAAGAGATCTATCTAATAAGCTAGCAGAATATTGGAGTGTTACTAGCTTCAATCCAGATCCTCATTTTGGATCTTTCCTGTTTCCACTCCATTCATGGAATGTCATGTTCTTGGGACTTAGCATCCAGCTATCTTACAGGAATAAGCCCTTGAGGTTCAGAGGGGGGATGGATATTGTCACAACTCCACCCTCAATCCCTTCAAATAAGTGACATTGTCGGCTACTGGGGATGCTGAGATTGGAGATCACAGGCTATAGAAGTTCACACAGCTGTAGGAATAGAGGAGGTTGCCTAATACTGATTTCATCCTGCCCAGCATGATCAGCTGTGACCAGCAGCCAAGGCTTATCAAGGATGCAGGCAGGATTTTCCCCAGCCCTACCTGGAGATGCCTAGTGTTGCCTAGTTATTTCCATCCAAATCCTAACCAGGCTTCATTTTGCTTAGCTTCTGAAATCAAATGAGATGAGATGTGTGGTCGGTGTATTACAGACAGCTATGTACTAAGCAATACAGTATTTTCACCGTATTATCTTAACAACATTCACATTCTATATCAATTCCTAACGGGACATATGTGACTTGAAGGTCTGGATCTCAGTAATCAATCCATGTGGACCTGGCTGTACCACTGCAGACAGCAGATGAGGTCTTACAGGATTGAATGCTCCAAAATGGTAAGACTGTCCCTGCACAAAGAAAACTAATATTTCAGGAAGCAGGTTACTGGAACTCTTCAGCCTAACATCAAGTTAACTTTGTACAGGGCTTTTTTCTTTTCTTTTTATTCTTTTTCTTTTCTTTCTCTTTTGGTATGGAAGAACATTCTACCATGTCAGCCCTCACCTGCAACTTGAAGCTCACAACTAGTGACAGCAAGTCCTCAAACAGAATACACCTGCATAAATAGTTCTGTACAGTTTAATACTTTTTAAAAGTCTTTTCATTAGTGATGTATTTATTAGATGTCATATGCTGAGATTTTATAATGAGTTCAGAATCCAACTTGCTTCTACACTGGGGAAAAATATGATTTATCCCTATTCAGAGCTTCTCTATAACTCAAAACACATGTCAAGATTCTTAACAACCTCATTTAACAGATCAGATCTTCATCATTTTCATTTCCCTGCATGTTTTCATTACAGAGCTCCCTTTGTTTTCTGGTATTAGTGGCATTTTACAGGCCCAGAACCTCCTTATTTTAAGAGCTGACATTTTAGAACTCTCCTGCCCCTTTAAGAACCCTGGATTGAAAGCTGTCCTGGTACCTCGCCTTCCAAGTCCTTGACCGGAGTGCTACAAACATCTCTCCTGTCCTCTTCTTCCTTCTCTTTGTGCTCCTCTTTCTGGTGGCTGGATCTTTTGTGGCTTTGTGCTTTTGGAAGCCGCCCTCCATTTCGGTGGGCCCCTCCAGGATCTTGGTTGGCCTGAGATTCCTTGGCCTGAGGGCGAGATGATTTCCCCCCTCGGGGCTGCGCTCGTCCTGCAAGCGGCTGGACTTCTTGGGCGTGGGAGAGGCCTCCTCCTTGGAACTGCTCTGAGAGCGGGATTTCTTGCTTGCAGTCGTTCCTTTGGAGCGAGCGCCTTTCCTCTTGCTGGGGATTATTGTGGCCTGCTCAGAAAAAAAACACATCAACTTCTAGCTGCCTCATTCATTCCTCCTCACCCCAAACCCACAAGTAATACCCAATGCAGAAAGTGTCTTGCTCAGCACAACAACCTGCAGAAACTTAAAAAATTCTCATTTGCAAAGATCTCAAAAGCTTCCTCTCCTTTCCAAAACATAGGGCACAATCCACTGGGGCCTCTCCCTACTGAAATTTAACAAGATCTGAAGGGCTGTCCTACATATTCCTGTGACAAGATATCCCTGAGGGCCATCAGGTCCAAAAAGTGGTGATGCTATATTTTTCCTCCCACCACCCGTTTCTCTAAACCAGGTACACAGACAACCATGTTGCCTCAACAAGCCAGCCCTCGTGTGACTACTTTCTGAATGGTGGAAAGAGAATACTAGAAGGGTGCATGAAAAGAAAGAATGAATGAATGAACAAAAGAATGAACGAAAGAAAGAAAGAAAGAAAGAAAGAAAGAAAGAAAGAAAGAAAGAAAGGGCGGAAGGAAGGAAGGAAGGAAGGAAGGAAGGAAGGAAGGAAGGAAAAGGTATGCTGCCACGGTGCCCTTTCTACTGGGTAACAGATAATCTGTACTGAGTCAGAGCCCGATCCCCTATAGCTGTATCTCTCCCTATTTCCATCCCTCCCTTGAGCAACTAAGGGTAGATATGGGTGGGAAGAGAGGATTTCTTCAGAGACGAGCTTGAATACTTTCTGCTTAGGAGCATATGAAGTTTCCAGACAACTGAATCATCTAGACTAATCCTGCCTATTCTGGCGGCCAGCGCCTGCCCAAGATCTCAGACAGAACACCTTCTCGCCCCTGCTTCCTGAGGACTCTTAAGTGCAGATGCCACAGACTGAATCAGCATCTTTCTGCACACAAACGATATAGGCTTTTATTTCCTCAAGTAACTTGGAAGAGAGCCCATGAGTATCTAAGGACCACCACTCGAAAGACATCAACTAAGACCTACCAGGAAAACCATGTAAAGTGGAACAAAGCAGTCAATCAGACATTTCCTTTGCAGAAGCCTTACCTTAGCAATGACTTTGTTTTCAGTCTCTGCAATGTGTGTACTTTCCTCTTCCTTGCCTTCTTCCTCTTCCTCTTCTTCCTCCTCCTCCTTTTCTTCCTCCTCTTCTTCCTCCTCCTCCTCCTCTTCCTCCTCCTCTTCTTCCTCCATTGCTTCTTCTACTTCAGGAGTGGACTTAGTTTCCTGATTAACAAGTGAATTCAAGAATTCTTCTGCAATCATTTTCACCTAACAGAAGAACGTAAGGAAGTCTGGTCAATTTTAATAGGAAGGTAGGTGCAGGAAAGAAGCAATCTATAATACATTTAAGTGGGATTAGCGAATTTGCATTTTCCCTTTTCAGTACAGAGAATTAAAAGAAAGGATCTTTTCCCTCCAAATTGTTCCTCAGTCCAACCAACCTGAATGTTCCATGCTTAAATGAGCCTTTTTCTAATGTGAGATTTTTCAGATTTTCACTGACAAATGACTTGTGATTTAGCAGAGGTTCAGAATCTGAGATAACTAATAAGTCTCTGAATGTTTACTAATGTTTACTCATTTTTTCAAGTATCCCAGCTACTGGATTAGAATAGAAATGCGCAGATGTTTTTGTTATGCTTTTGTTGCCTATGTTACCTTTATAATTCTGTTCTTTCTAAATTACACTTTCAATATATTCCACAGCATTTCAGGGGTCCTCTCCCCAACCCTCACTCAAATAGATACAGGCAGTCTTAAAGACATTGCTCTTACATTTGTACTAGCTGAAAAGTTAGCCTAAACTGACTGATAAAAATGTATTGGCTTTCTGTAAATCCTCTTCCTGAATCTCCCATGTAAACATTTACTTCTGACTCTGCTGAGAATCCAAAGATATTTTTATAACAGATTGTGATTAGTTTCTCTGAAGAACAGTTCCAGGAAGTGTCTTACTTGGAAGTATTCAAAGATGCATAGTTTTCAGTTACAGTTGGCCCTCTGTATCCATGGATTCTGTATCCATGGATTCAGCCAACCACGGCTTGAAAATATTAAAAACAAAAATGTCCAAAAATCAAACTTTGATTTTGCTATTTTATGTAAGGGATGCCATTTTACTACCTCATTGTACATAATGGGACTTGAGCATCCATAAATTTTGGTAACCACAAAGGATCCTGGAACGAAATCCTAACAGATACCAAGGGCCCACTGTACTCATCTTCTGACAAATACCACTGCATGGAACAACAAAGCTATTTCTGATAATATCTCAAAAAATTGCAGGAGTACTTCCTCCCAAGGAATTTACCCTTTGAAGCAAAGAGTATTTACTCCACTGCATTTCTTCTTCTATGATACAGCAGAGACAAGAAAATACTTTTAGAAAAGGAGAGGAAGAGGGGCTGAAGGGGAAAAAAAGACTTCTCTTCCCTTTGCCTCTTTCCAGTCTGACTTTCCCAGAGTGTATGAGCCTGGCTCTATTTCTTTTCATTCCACATCACAGATTAAAGCAAAGGACATTCCAAGAGTCTAGGAGCCAATTTCCTACCACCATGACTCAACACGGGCCACAGCAGCCCCCAAAATTGGGTGGGCAAGAGAAAGGCAGAATCAAATCCAGAAGTGGCTGTATGCCCCTGCCAGTTTCTTTGAAAGCAGGGTTATGGGGGCAAGACAAGGCATAGAGATTGCTGTGCCTCATTTTAATGCAAAATCCTAGCTCCTAAAGCAGAGCTTTCCAAACTTTTCATGTTGGTGACACACTTTTTTAGACATGCATCATGTCGTGACACAGTAATTCAGTTTTACTAACAAACCGGAGATTAAACTAACCCTTTATAAGAGAGACAGATACATACATAAATTGTAATAACAAAATGTATGGGGACACAACATATATCATGAAATCCTTTCATATATATGATTTATAAATAACATATATTTCCAAGATTGTAGGCAACACACCTACTCACTTCAGATGTCGCACCACACCATCGGAAAGCCCTGTCCTAGAGGCTTCCAGTAAAGGAAATTGTCCTGTTTCTTTGTTTAACTGAGAAAAAAAATTAAGTGGGGTAGCAATGGGGTTTCCAGGAGCCCCAAAAGGCCACTGGGGTTGCAAGGCCCACACTTTGCCCACACAGGGTATAAAGAGACCTACTGGGGCAATGACTGAGCACTAGTGATGTCCATTGTCCCATAGCAACACCAATAGCATGTGTATTTCTATACTGCTTATCAGCTAAGTGCTCTCCAAGTGGTTTACAATGTTTTTTTAGCTAATTGCCCCCAACAAGCTGGGTCTTCATTTTACTGACCTGCAGAAGGATGGAAGGCTGAGTCAACCTGAAGCCCGGCAGGATTGAATTCACAACCTTGTGGCCCCAGTACCAGCATTTAACCACTGCGCCACCAGGGCTTGTCTCTTCATCTTACTTAATTCCCCGGCAGAAAGGAAGCAGAAAGGCCTCCACCCACTGGACTCTCCCTCCTTGCAGTCCAAAATAAATTGTGCAAATCTGATAGCCTAAGAGATGCAAAGTCCAACTGAATGAATTTTCAGCCTCATTCCAAGAAAGAAAATTGGAATAATATGGTCAATGATTGTAATTTAACTGCTCTTTTTCTTGAGCCAAAAAAACAATGGAATAGATAAGACATGCTGTGGGTCTTCCCGGCCCCAAAATTCCACTGCAAGCTAGAGAGTTTTTACTGAGATTTTGCTCTGAACCTACTGCCTGCTTTAAAATCTCCACAGAGGCCAGAATAAATGAACTTGAAAAGTTGCTTTTTTCACTTGCAGGGATGAAATTTGCCAAGCAAGAATGAAGGGGAGTCCGGTGACCTACTGTTCTGATGTTAATTTGCAGAGCCCAGGGACACACAAAACAGCCCCATTTGTTGCCAGTTAAACACTCCAAGGTCAGGTATGCTGCGTTTTCTTGGAACAAAGTGCCTACCTTGCAGAGTTCCGAAAAAAACCAGGCTGATATAATAAGCACAATATTCTTGCTAACTTCTTTGAAAAAAGCCCCCTTGTGTCCACTAGTCTTGAAGAAGTTTTGATTGCTTCATTTCTCTTCCTCAAGGAGGTATGCTTTGTTTGCAAGGATGCAATGGGCTGTTGGCTGATACAGCAGCAAGCTGTAGCCTACACCTAGAATCATAGAGTTGGAAGAGCCCCAGGGGCCATCGAGTCCAACCCCCTGCTATGCAGGAACACCCACCAAAGCATTCCCACCAGAAGGCCATCCAGCCTCTGCTTAAAAATCTCCAAAGGAGACTCCACCACACTCCAAGGCAGCATCTTCCACTGCTGGACAGCCCTGACCGTCAGGAAGTTCTTCCTGAGGTTCAAGTGGAATCTCCTTTGCTACAGCTTGAATCCATTGCTCCTTGTCCTAGTCTCTGGAGCGGTAGAGAACAAGCCTGCTCCCTCCTAAACATGACATCCCTTCAAATATTTAAACATGGCTATCATGTCCCCTCTTAACCTTCTCTTCTGCAGACTAAACATACCCAGCTCCCTAATTTTCAAAACCTCAGCTAAGAAAAAAAAAGTTATCTGCCTTTCTATCAGCCTAACAGATGGCTTGCTCCAACATTTAAGTCAAGAATCTTACATGACAGCAAACTATTATGAAAAGAAAGCTCTAGCCTCCTAACAACAGACAGGAACAAGTCATGGCAACTGCCCTTACACATCCAAAAGTAACAAATATAAAGAATGGGGTTGCAATAGCATGGCTTTCAAGTTAATTTCCCCAGCCAATCCTTCAACCAATCCTTGAGTTAAAGGCTAACTGGCTAATTTTAGAGTCTCTCAACTGCTTTTTCTTTTTTTCTCGTTCTTTTATCAGTACAGCCAGGTGTATTCTAATCACCTGCCTTGAATGTCAAAGAATGCTGAACCCTGTTAATGAAGATGCGATGCAGGGTAAGAGTTGCTTCGTGAAACCGACATATACAAATAGCTGCAGAGGATAAATGAGGGCTGAGTTTACCCGCCATCGGGTGAAGTCGCTGAGTGAGCTGGGTCCATATGCTACATGGGCCTGTGCAGACCTGATGAATTTTTTCCTGATTGATTTCAACTGGTCAGGAGACAAGGTTTTAGGCAACTGGTTCCGGAAGTTTTTCCCCCAGTGAGCGGAAACCTAAACAAAGAAGGAAGCATTATTGTAATTTATCTGGGGTGGGGGGAATAACGCACATGGGTCCAATCTCCTCTGCTGAAATGCAACATATAAACATTCCCGTGGGTCACAGATTTCTAGAATTGTGTCCACCTTGTGAGATGGATTCAGGGGACAAGGCCTTTTTTACGGCGATACCCATTCTGAGCAACAAATTCCTGGAAATATAGCAATCAAATAGATGTCTTTTTTAATGCCAACTAAAAATGTTTTTATTTGGTTTAAGTTTCTGGCAACTTTCTCCACCTCCAAATATTTTTATTGTGTTTTGACAGGGTATGTTACGTTGTTCTAAAAGAAATTGTTAGAATTGCTACAGTAAAATTACAAAAATAAACAAAAATATACACTCATTACAACAGCCTTCTCTAACCTGGTAACCGTTAGATATTTTGGAATACAGCTCTCATAATTTCTGAATACTGAACATGCTGGGTATGGCTTATGGGTATGAAGTCCAACAAGATCTAGAGAATGTCACCTTGGAAAGATCCCATTGCAAGAATCAAGGGACTGATGATGATGTTTTAAAAAATCATAATTTGCTGTTTTATTGGCACTGTTCTTTGCTCTTATTTTTATTTTAATGTGATTTTTTTTTTGCTGATGAAAAACTAGATATAACTTTTAAACAGTAATCAAATGTATATATGCTACTGAAAATGCCAGTTGCAAAACGGAAGACAAGAAACAAAAATCCTTATATGGACTGAGGAAAAGCTTGATGACACTGGAATTAGCAGCACTTGGAAAAGTTTGGGTGTTTTGGACCACAACTCACAGCATCTTCTATTGAACATACAGTTCAAAAGAGTTAACTTTTCTAAGGTCTGGGGACAAGGTCAGATCATTCTGGTACAAGTGCTGATCAAGGTCCCCACGGGAACAGAGTTGTGGGCAAAAATAGCATTTTGGAACTAAAATTTCCAGAAAGGTCAACTTCTGGAAGATGATGTTTCATCACTCTGCAATGGAAACTAGTTCCTCAAATTGCCCCTTCTGTTCATTTCAACTTCTGGGCCCTCAGTTATGCTGATCCCTTTAAAGTAAACTACTAAAGCAGGAAGAGAGATTTGGTAGTTAAATTAGAGGTCAGCATCACCAAAGATCACCAGTGCTGACATCAAAACAGGAAGGTTTGAAAGCACAATTACACAATGAGACTAAAATACTGCAGAGCTATGCATCATTATATAAATAACACCACCACAAAACTCATTGGTATAATATTCCTAGGAAAGATAATGAGTGACAGCTCAAACATGCACAATTTACCCAGGAGTAGGTTCCAAAGAGTTCAAAGAGGATTATGCCAAAGTTAGTGTTCACAGGGTGGCACATTAAAAGGGAAAAAAAAGCCTTAATTCTTGTGACATCTTCATACTGTATATGCCAGAGCATGGATTCTATCTCCCAGATACTCCAGCCACCATGATCATGGCAGCTGGGAAATTCTGAGAGCAGCAGTTCAAAAACTAAAATAACACTTCCATGCTCTCAAAAGTCCTCTGTTTCTGTAATATGTAACAGGTGTTCCCAAAGTGCTATTTTATGCTGATTTAGAACAGACTCTGTCTTTCAGTTCATCCAAAACCTAATGTTCATTCAACTTTCAGCTGGACATCTGTGCCTGCTTACTGGGCATGGCTCAGCTGACTGGTACTTCTGAGGAAAAATACACTGGACTGTGCTCTTAGCTGTTTAAAGAGAAAACCAAGATGTGGGCTGCTAAAGAGAGTTGCCCCAGTCTGCTTCCTCACTGTTAGTCCAATTTAGCTACCTGCACAGATAACGCCTCAATTGAAACTGGAAGGGCTGTGTACAAGACAAGGCTCTGAAGCTCCATTGGTCCAGATGAAAATCAGAGAGGCAGCTCTGTTCCGCACCATTTATAGATCTGTTTCTTCATAGCATTTTATCCTCCCCTTCAGCCAAAAAAGTTCTCAGAATAGTTTATGATAAAAGAGGGAAGGATACCGTTCACTCCCATGGTTTATGAAGTCTTTGGTGCATACCTATTTTTTTAAGTGGCTGAGACTGTGTAAGTCAATGATTCTCAGCCCCCACTGTCTTTCCCTACCCACGCCTTCTTTTTTCCTTACATTCTATTTATTTAACACTGTACTCTTACAGACAGGATTTTGCCACTGATAATTCTGTTTTAAAAAAACTGTCGGCTCTCAGGAAATCACTATCATCGTATCAGTGGTGTAGTGGAATCAGGGCTTGTGGGTTGATGTGCTGGAACTCTCTTAGCAGCAGGAACAAGGACATCATCTGCTACCCCTCTTCAGCTTTCTTGTTTCCTCTGAGCTTTTGCTGCAATCCTCAAAGCAGCAGAGGAAAAAAGGAATGTCCCCAGCAACAATATATTGTTGTGAGCCTTCCCTTTCATTATACAATACTTGACATTTTGAAATGGTTTGGTCTTGAATGGCAGTTCTTGCTCACCAAAATGATAAGAATTACTTGTACTGATCTATTGATATAGATCATTTGGCCTGCATTTTGAGACCTTTTTAGGCTCATGGCTATGGCCACTGTTCTGACGAGTGGCTGCACTTCAACATTGACCACCACAGCCCTGAATTTACACAACTTACCCTTGTAGTCAGCTCTCGACTATTGACCACTCTCACATGATTGGCCAGCTTGGTGATGTCCTTGCCATTCAGTTGTCGGAGATTTCGCAGAAGAAACATGACCTTGTAATCATCACTGGGCTGGAGAATGAAAAAGAAAAGAAAGCACTCAAAAGTTTCCAGGAAGATTCACAAAAATGCACATCGTGCATTTCGGGAGCATTCAAACTCAAGTTCTTTCCTTTTAATTTTTGTTTTACTAGAACTGAGATGGAGGGACATGTTTTTGTTTGTAGGGTTTGTAGAGTTTAGGAAACTTCCCAAGCAGCTGGGCAATGTCAGATATGTGATGGCCTATCATAATTATTTTTGGGGAATCCTAACAAAGAGAGCTCACCAGTAGAGCATGCTCTCCACCACACTTCACAGTTGGTCTTCCAAGCCAAATATTTCATGTGTATTCTTTATTTTAGTGTAAATCCCACATATCAAACACAAGTTAGTCAGAAATGGAGATTTCTGGTTTCAAAATACTCCTTGAAAAACATCCTGTCATGAGTGAGGCAGAACATAGGTTTCAAAGAACGCAAATGCCTGTGACTCTTATGAATGCATAAAGTCAATTTAATTGACTGAGGCAATATACTTCAGCTTCTAAGGTCCATCTACCAGTAATAACTTACTAGAGCTGAAATCTAGCCTCCGTCTCTGCACTGCTATATATAATCTGGTTGTCTATCAACATCCACTCATGCTCAGTACTCAAATTTATTGGATGGCGGGGGGAGGTTGCTGATCCTCTTACATTTTGTGACATCCCTATTGGTTTTTGGAAGATGAGACATATTAATTTGGGGAACACTGGGAATGGAAATCAGTTGGTGGGACATGAGGACATTTTGGCGACAAAGAGTTTTATACATTTTATACATATGTATGTATGTATGTGTATATATATATATACACACATACATATATACATATACATACACATAATGTGCTGTTAGTAATATTGTTATGCTTTGAATGTACTCTGCTCTTAACTCCTCACGGAGAAAGAGCAAGCTATAAGTGATGAATTTCATTATATTCGCCGCACCTTTTCTCCTTTGATTCAAGCACCAAGCCAGAGACATCAGGAAACATATATTTTAGCCTATTTTGTATAATTAGATGGTACACACTCAGTCTTGTGGATTTTTCTAAGCAGTTCTGTGCAACGTCTAGTTATCATAAGTATTTCATAAACAACAGTTCATAAATAATGACTCAATGCAGTTGTTATTAATCTTCCTTTGTAAGAGTGATGATGAAAACTTTATTCATCAGAAGTCTTGACATCTCTAAGTCATGGTCGGTTGCAAGCACCAGAAGTTCTGCCGACAGCAAACTATACTCACCGTCAGGTACACATTGTTCATGTAGGTCAGCTCCTCCAGCTGTGGGAACTGCTGCAGGGCCACCACATCTTCCAGGTGGTTGTTGTTGCAGTTCAGGACACGGAGGTTTGGCAGGCTGAGATTGTCCGGAAGCCGCTCTAGCAGATTGTCAGAGAGGTCCAGTTCTTGGAGGTGGCGGAGATGAGAAAATAACTGTGGTTCCAAGTCTTCTGCTGTGATTTGCAACCTGGACAGACTGGGAAGCAGGGGGAAAGTTTCTCCACACCACTGAATCCCATAGCATCAAATATTTTACAACCTTTTGCACTAAGTAAGAAATCCCAAGAGTGGAATCTCAGGCTACAGACAACTGTGGGCAACTGTGGGAGTCTAATCATCATCATCATCATCATCATCATCATCATCATCATCATCTACCTCTCCCCAAGGCTTGAGGTGAGGTACATCATAGATTAAAATACAACTCATAACACCAGTTAAAATACATAGTTAAAAACTGACTGGGTAAACCTGCTAGAAAAGTCTTTAGAACTTTTTAAAATTCAGACAGTGTGTTTTGCTGTCAAATCTCTTCTGGCAGGTCATTCCACCATCTAGGGGCAGCTGACAAAAAGGTCCTCTGGGTGACCACTGTCAGTCTAGTCCTGGCCCTTAAATAAATGGCACACGGTGGATTGCATGGGAAGAGGCGATCCTGCAAATAACTTGGACCCAAACATATAGGACTTTAAAGGTAATACCCAAAACTTTGAACTTTGCCCAGAAACTAATTGGCAGCTGATGGAGTGATTTTAATAGCAATGTGATATGGCTGCAATCTTTTGGAACCATGGAGTTTCCAAACTTGGTATGAAAGTAGCCCAATGTGCAGTGCATAACAGAAGTCCACTCTTGCATGCGCTACCATATTTAGTCTTCCAATTCTAGGAAGGGGCACAGTTGGCATACAGCCAAAGCTAATGTCTTGGGTGTCACATTAATCTCCCAGAAGATCTTGGGAGGGCTACACTTCTCACACTACATTCCCCACAAAAAAAAAATTAAATAGGTTTTTTTTTGCCCCAAATCCCTTATACTGGGTGTGGGGGCGTTCTCACTATGTTTTAAGAAAAAGGGTGCTGGAACAAATGGAAGCTTGGTCTGATCCAGCAGGGCTCTTGCTAAGTTGGACAAGAAGTGTCTCAAATGATAGTTTAAAAATAGACAGATAACATGTTTTCTGAATTATAACCCCCATAAAAAAGTAGGCATATTAAGGACTGCAACCAAACATAGAAAGGACTATAAAGAAACCCATATTTCATTCTCATGGGGAATTTAGTACGCGTTATGTGGAAATGCTTGCTCAGCTTTGCATTTCTGTGATTCAATTTCCCAAGCCTCATGTCTTAGCACTGCACTTGAGGTATTTTCTCTCCAGTGAGTTAACTGCAACAGTTTAGCAATATTATGATTACTTAACCAAAATAAGTCACTAAAAGGTAAGACGTTTTTCTTAACTTTTCTTCAAAAACCAGAGAAAACTCTAGGGTTTTCAATACATATGACTACACTTACTTCAGAGTTTTGATCTTTCGCAGCCTTGTAGACTTGGGCACAGCTCTTTCCAACAGAAGTTCTGTAGTTATTTTGGACATTTTAAATCTCTTCTAATATCTTCTCTTTTCACAAACCAAAGCTGAAAATAAAAAGAAGTTAACTGCAATCTTCCATATGAATTCAATGGGACTTACTCTCTCATTAATGGATGTGGAATTGCCACTGAACTTTGCCTATATGTTGTCCCAACAAAAGATTTCTTTGCTATTTGCTATTTCTTGAATACACACACAAATATTTGCTACTTCTTCAATACACAACAGTAACATTTGTCAAAATGGATCAACGCTCTTGAAACAAATGCTAATTTTGGGCAGCCACATTGTGGGAATTCCCATCAAGATGCGTATGTGAAAAAAGACGACAGGGCTTTGATACCTTGAACAGTTGTGCAGAAGAGGGAATTTCAACAGATAGTTTGTATGAGAAGCTATACCTGTCAAAATTCTCTCTTCCATACAACCATTAAGAAACAGGAGCTTTCCCCTATTTTTTTTATGTGGCCCTCCTAGTCCGCACACAATAAAACCCACAGCAAAAATGCCAGTAGCGCCTGCTGCTAGCTAGCATGGATGAAAAAAAAATGGCACTTCTGTTTGTGATCTGTTTGCTGTGCTGTCCTAATTTAGCAGCCTCCCCCAGCCATGGGCAATTTCTCTGGCTTGTCAAAAAAAAACAAGATAAGCTGCTAGGTTCAGACATGATGGTGAACAAACAGATGGAAACATCTGTGGTTTGTTGACCTGCTGTCATCTAGAAGGAAGTGATAGAGCGACACGTACACGCACCTCCATAACGCCATAGTACCAGAATTCTACAAAATTCTGTTTTGTTGCTGCACGTGAGCACTGTCATTCTAAAAGATCATTCTACCTCTGTGAAAATCCATTAGGTAAAGGTGAGCTCTGCATTGTGGATGCAGCTTGTATACCAACAAGTGGTACTTAGTTAGCTGCTTTGTTTCCAGAACTCATTGGGAGCCAACAAGTCACAGGGTAATGCAGTCACTTATAAGGAGTTGTTTGGGAGGAGTATGGAGTGTGTAATTAAATTACATTTCAAAACTAAAACAAGAATATTTGCAGGGAAATTCATGTATAAAGGCAAGGCTGTGTTTGTGGGAAAAAGGGAGTTGGAGTCAGTTTGAGTGAGTTTATTACTCCTTACGGAGCAGAAATTTCACCACAGTGACCGTTTGACAGATTTTTCTTGGTTAGTAAAATTAGCCTATCTGTCAGATATCTTCACTCATTTAAATCTGCTCAACTTGAATTTTCAGGGAGAAAAAGTCAGTTTTTCAAGTTGAAGCCAAGATCAAAGTAATGATGAAGAAACTGGAGCTGTGAAACTATGAAACATTTCCAAACCTCACAAA
Organism: Ctenosaura bakeri; assembly: GCA_948474755.1. Classification (NCBI taxonomy): domain Eukaryota; kingdom Metazoa; phylum Chordata; class Lepidosauria; order Squamata; family Iguanidae; genus Ctenosaura; species Ctenosaura bakeri. Next base: position 103,253 of record CAOLHI010002569.1, read on the forward strand.
CTTTCTTGGTTCCACTGACAAAAAAATTGTCTGAGGAAAACACATCACTTATTGCACAACATTTGAAAGATGTGCAGAATAGTTTCCGTTAGTGTTTTCCTGTTCTTGATGCAAGCAAAAACTAGATTACTGATCCCTTTTCAGTTAATGTTTATGAACTAGAGGAGCTCACAGCGGCAGACGAAGACAAGCTCATAGATATATCCACAAATGGTACTCTGAAATTATAGTTCAATAGAACAATCCCTTTGAAATTTCTCAGCCCACTTACAAGAAGATTTTCTAGAACTATCAAAGAGGGTTATGAAAGCATTGATGCCTTTCGTAACAACATATTTTCATGAAAAATCATTCCCTGTTCTCACTTATCTTAAAAATAAGTATAGAAATCATTTGAAAAACACAGAGTCAGAACCCAGAGTACAACTTTCAGCTATCAAGTTTGTAAGTGAAATGCTGCACCAGTCTTCCCTTTAATTAATTAATTAAAATTAACAATATTAAAAAGAATGGATTTGGGGGAAATATCATCCGGTCTATGCAGAAAATAAATTTAAAAAATCTCAAATTCTTGTGAATGGTAACATTTCAACATTGATTAAGACACTAAAAGAAAATCACACAAAGATGCCCCCTGTCACTTTGCTTTTTATATATATCTTGCTGTGTATGTGTGTGTGTGTGTGTGTGTGTGTGTATATATATATATATATATATATATCTGTCTTACTTTTTATATGTATCTTAATTGATAGTTATCAGGCAAGACAGCAGAATACGTGACGTGAAAGTCAAAAAGAAGAGTATAAGCTTCTTTGGGAAAAACTGAAGGTGTTTAAGGTTTGCTCTTGTTTCAAAGTGAATTGCGATAAATCAAAATTGTTGACTATGGAAGAGAATAAATTATTGGCTTTTTCTAATTTTAAAGTAAAAAAAGTGGGATCAAATATCTGGGAATTACAATTATGAAGAACAACAGTCCTTTGTTTCAAAATAATTATGACAGATTTGGAAAGAAATTTTTAAAAAATTAGAAAAATGGGGAAAGCTAAAATCATCTTTTATGGGGAGAATCGCAGTAATAAGGCTTTTATTTTATTTTCAAATGATTCCCATAATAAAAAATGGGATATCTTTTATGCAATGGCAGAAAGATAGTTCCAGACATGCAAATCTAAGCATCTATGACTGCATCACAATGATGTAGCCTTGAGCAGCCCCTGTAGGTTGCGTTTAAAATGTTTTAGCTAATGAACCAAGATGTATAGAGATATTAAGCAAAATATAGCAAATTAGAGACAGTTTGTGCTATGTCGGGAAGAACTGGGACCAACGGTGCAAGTTAGAAATAAGCAGAGCATCTTGTTATGGGGAACAGGAACTGAGTGAAAGGGTACAGAATGTCAAAGTGAGCCTTCATGAAGCGTCATTAACTTCGTGAGGGAGGGACTGAAAATGTGCAAAGTTGCAGGTTTGGGGAGGAGGGCTAAAGGAAATGAAACTTATGTACTGTTCCTATAAAATATCTGTGTTAACCAATTTCGGGGCTTTTTGGGATGACCCAGCCAGAGCCCGCACGTTAAATAAATTTTACTCTTTTTCCAACTCTCTGGTCTCCTTATCTTTGAGTGCCTGCAACAACAACACATACATAAAATGGTAGCAACGCATGCGTGTGCAAGCTGAAGCATCCATGTGCATGTCGTCACCACTGATAAAAGGAGATTTGCAAATTTCATCATTTACTGGGCTTCCTGGAACTGAACCCTTTCATAGATGAAGGGTGTCCTGTAATTTAAAAGAAAATATATATAAGATGATGTATAGGTGGTACTTAACTCCAGAAAAGTTGTCAAAAAATAGGATGTTTCAAATCAATGTTAGGGCTGTCAAGATATGGATGGGTCTTTTTTCCATGTGTGCTGGACTTGCAAGAAAGCAAAGAGTTGTTGGGCTAAGATTTTGACATTCATTCAAAAAAATTTAAAGGTAGCATTTGCAATATCACAAAAAATGATTTTGACGGAAATTATCAATAAAGAATTTGACATTAAATATGGACTGCTACTTTGATACTTGATAACAACCTCAAGAACACTGCTTGCTCTAAATTGGAAATGGACTGAAGCACTGATGACGGAAGAATGGGTTGTTAAGGTTGCGGATTTTGCCCAAGCGGCAATATTGACATGGATTTTAAAAAACAGACCAATTAAAGATTTTTTTTTTAAAGAAGGGAAACTGTTTATGGAATTTTTGCTGAGCAATAAGAAATCTAATCATTTAATCCGTGGTTATGATAATGAGTAATTCTACTAAGCTCAGTGTATCTGTAATGGTAGAATAAGATATGAGATAATATAACATATGGGATACTAATCAATTTTTTTCTTTTCATTATAGTTTGTAGGATGTCAGGGTCCTTTTGTGTTTTAGTTAGTTAGTGTGGGAAGGATGCGTTTTGTGTAATAGATTAGTTATTTAGTAACAGGTTTTGTTATTATGTTGTACTTTTAGTTTAGTTTAATTTAGTTTAGTTCTAGTTTTAGTTATCTGCATCCCTGGCAGTGGAAATGGCTGCTGATCTACTCTTCTTTTTTGCCAATGGCAGTGTGAGAAAAGTTTTGTGGCATGAATCTTCTTCCCCTTTCAGTTTCTAGAATGGTGAGGGCTCTGCCAGACATGGAGCTGGGGGCAAGAAAATTCATGGCCCCTGGCAGGGAGCATGCAAAGCCTTTTTCTGGGCAGCGAGGGAGGGCATATTCCCACCACCACTGCTCCCCACTCTGCCCTCAATCTGAAACCATCTTGGAAGTAACCAGCTCCAAGATTGCTGCTTGGGGTGTTTTGCTAGTTGTATTTTTAAAAAATGTGAACGTGAGCCTGTGTAGAGAATCAGTTGTGGGGGAGTTCTGGCAAGGAGAGAAGCAATCAGTAGAGAAATGAGTAGAATGGATGCTGACACAACCTCCCGTCCTTCTTTCACGCATTAAGCAGCAGACACAAAGACTTTGTTGTTAACTGTCGTCAAGCTGACTTTGAGTTATGGCAACCCTATGGATAAGAGATCTCCAAGCCACTCTATCATCAACCGCCCTGCTCCGGTCTTGTAGATTCAGGGACAGGTCTTTCTTAACTGAGCCCATCCATCTGTACTGCCGTCTTCCTCTTTTCCTACAGCCTTCCAGCTTTCTAAGCATTATTGTCTTTTCTAGTGAGTCAGATCTTCCCATGATATGGCTAAAGTATGACTGCCTCAGTTTAGTTATCTTGGATTCTAGGAAGAGTTCAGGCTTGATTTGGCTCTCAGACCCATTCATTTGTCTTTTAAACCATCCACAGTATCCCTCTAATTCTTCTCCATCATCATACTTCCAATGAGTTGGTTTTCTTCCCATCATTTTCTTCACCGTCCAGTTTTTGCAACAATACATAGAAATTGGAAATACCATGTCATGGACAATCCTAACATTAGTATTCAGTGATATATCTTTACACTTCATAATTTTGTCTAGTTCCTTCATATCTGTCCTTCCAAGTCCTAGTCTTCTTCTGATTTCTTGACTGCAATATCCATTCTGATTAATAACTGAACCGAGGTATGGAAAATCTTGAAATACTTCAATGTCTTCATTATCTCTTTTAAGGTTATGTAAATCATCTGTGGTCATAATTTCTGTTTTCTTAATGTTTAATTATAAATCTGCCTTTGCACTTTCTGCCTGGGCTTTAATGAGTGATCCAGAGTTTCTCGTGATCTACACAATCAAAGGCTTTGCTATAATCTATGAAACACAGGCTGATTTTCTTTTGAAATTCTTTGGTGAGTTCCATTATCCAACGTATGTTTGCAATATGATCCCTTGTATCTCTTCCTTTCCTGAACCCAGCTTGGACATCTGGTATTTCTCACTCCATTTGTGGTAGAAGACTTTGGTGTAAAATTTTGAGCATGACTTTGCTTACATTGGAAATTAATGCAACGGTCTGTGGTTACTGAAATCTCTGCCGTCCACTTTGTTGGAGACTGGAATGTATATTGAGTGGGCCATTTTTTTTTTTCATATTGGTTGACAGATTTTAGTTAGAACTAGATTAGATTTTGCCTCTGTAGTTTCAAGCAGCTCTATTGGTAAGCCACCTGATCCTGGTGATTTATTTTTCCCAAATACCTGAAATGAAACTTCCACTTCACTTTCTAAAATTGTAGGTTCATCTTCAAATAATTCTTCTTTGAATGAATTTTTCGTCCTTTCATCTCTTTTATATAGTTCTTCAGTGTATTGTTTCCACCAGCTTTTTATCTGTGTTTGGTCTTCTAAAGTCATATAGCTAGTTATATAGCATCCCCACTCTTGGTTTAAATTTCTCTTTGATTTCTCAGACTTTGTCGAAGAGTTCTCTTGTTCTCCTTTTGTTCTTATTGTCATCTTCTGTTTCTCTGCCTAATCATTGTAATAGTTCTCTTTGTCCCTGTACACCAGCCACTAAACAGATGCATTCAGGGTTCTGGGACTATTTCTACCCCCTTCGGCTTCTTGTCTGTCCTTAACTGCTTGATGAGTTTCATCTGTCATCCACTGAGGCTTCTCTGTCTTTTTGGCTTCAGATGGATTCCTCCCTGACAGCGTTCCTGGCTTCATTCCAGAGTTCTTGTGGTTCACAATTATGTGAAATAGTGCAAATCCATTTTTGAAAGTAGTTGAAAAAGTGGAATGGCAGAGGTTTAATCTGGCTGTCCCTGCCAAACTGGGACAGTTGGAGGGTGTGTATTTGAGGATCATCCTTATCTGGCAGGATTCTCTTTGGCTTAAATCTTTGGTTTGCTCCTAGAGTATCCATGTCCATATTACCACACTTGCTCAGATCCCTCCATCTTAAAATATTTTTCCTCCATTCTCTTCCAGGCCAGGATTCCTCCACCTGCTAATCATCCAAGAAGTAGAGTTTGGGAAAGGACACATAGTTTTTAGAGGGATCATTTGCAGGTTGCATTAGTCTCCAAGATGAAGCTCCTCTGTCCCTGATGTAGGGAAAGGCATTCTGCATATCACCAAGCTTAGCTTTAGTATGCTTTAGACTTTATACCTGAACACTGGCACTGAAAATAACCCGTTGTGTTGAATTATAAAACCATATATTTTAAGGAGACAGGGCATAGAGTAACGTTTAAATGTTTTCATTGCTTTTACTTTGTTACAACAATCTTAACAAATGCTACAGGAATATCCAAGTTAACAAAGTCTCTGACAAAGAAGATCCCCTTTGCAAAGTCTTTTTAAACCCATGCAGAACTTAATTTTCTTGTTCTCTGTGTAGCTAAAAGTTTTTTTATTGGCATTGGCAACAGGAAGATGGTGAAGACAAGATGGATAAACACAGATTTTGGAGGTTGGGTTTCAGCAGTGTGTCTGCAGTAAACAATGCAATACAGCTTGAGATGTTTAAATATTTGAAGGGATGCCATGTAGAGGAAGGAGCAGGCTTGTTTTCTGCTGCTCCAGAGACCAGGATAAAGAGCAATGGATTCAAGCTGCAGGAAAGGAGATTCCACCTGAACCTCAGGAAGAACTTCCTGATGATCAGGGCTGTCCAGCAGTGGAAGATGCTGCCTCGGAGTGTGGCAGAGTCTCCTTCTTTGGAGGTTTTTAAGCAGAGGCTGGATGGCCATCTGTCGGGAATGCTTTGATGAGTGTTCCTGCATAGCAGGGGGCTGGACTGGATGGCCCCTGGAGCTCTTCCAACTCTACATTTCCACGATTCTATGATTCTATGAGCAAGAATGGGATTTACCTGTAGTCAATCCTACCGTACTATAGTTGCCTGTGCTTGCCTACAAAAGGCAAGTGAAACAGCAGCTGCCTCTAGAATCCATGGTTAAGCATGCAAGAGAGAGAGAGAGAGAAATGGAGAAGCAGCATATTAAAAAAAGCACAGTTCTTTAAGCGTGACCACCAAAATGGAAATCATAAGGACAGCTAGAGGCTGGTGAAGGAAAAAAATAATCCCTGGATGGATTTTGGAAAAAGATTCAATCTAGAAGATTCAAATTGCTTTTGTTTACTTAGGCAAGGCTGGTTGTTTCATTTTATGTATGCATATTATCAGTTTGGAAGAAAAAGCTTACTGGAACATGTTGAACTGCTCTTCTTTCTTGTGGAGCAAGAACCTAAATTCTTTCCACATTGTTTCTGCGCTGGTAACAAATGTTCTGTTCAAAGAAGAAATGCCCAAGAACGTATCTACTCTGTACAACTGTGTGTCGACGATGGAAATTATCTAACACTTTTGTGCTAGAATAAATATGTATCTGGGTACCTGTTACTCCTCATTATGGGATACATGTGGCGAGGGGAGATGTTACTGCTGTGCTATGAATCCAAGCATGTTTAGAACAACTCCGACTCCGCCTAGTAAGGTTTACTCACTAGTAAATATGCTTACAGAACAGCTTTATGGCCGCCTGTAGCTTTAATGTAAGTTTTGAATTGCTTTTCTTTAAAAGCATACAGTATTTTAATTGCTTTCTAAATTGGCATCATTCAGATTGTTTTATCTCCATGTTATGCTGCTTTGGGTATCCTTGGCCATTTCCGCACTACACTATTAGAGTGCTATCATTCCACTTTCAGCATCCTATGGAATCCTGGGGTTTGCCGTTTCGGGAGGGGAGAGCTCTTTGGCCTCAGTAAACTACAAACCCCAGAATTCCACAGGAGGTCGAAAGTGGAATAATAGCGCTATAACAGTGTAGTGCAGAAGGGCCCTTTGTTTTGCAAATGCGGGCCAGAAGTGAAACTTTTTTTTTTTAAAAAAGTACATAATACCATAGCTGTGCTAAAGGCACCTTAAAAAAAGAAAAGAAAAGGCAGGTCCTTGCCCCAAAACATCTTGCAATCTAAACACAGACATGAAAGAGACAAGATAGATAGAGAGAGAGAGAGAGAGAGAGAGAGAGAGAGAGGTGTGGAAGAATGGAGGCTCCCATGGGGCTTAGGAAGCGTTTGAGATTTTATTTATTTATTTATTTGGCATTCTGTTTACATTTTGATGATGCCTGGTCGCTTTCACCTTCAGCCTTCTTTCCGAATGAAAGGAAAACAGGCGATGCCTGATCCTTAAGACAAAGTAAATGAAGCATAACTCGATATTGGGGCGACAGGGCAGCCTTTCCTCCTCACTGAGAGTCTCTTCAAAGGTCCTGAGGGGGACCTTTCATTTTTAAAAGCCTCAAAAGGGGAGGGCGGCGGAATATTTGAAAGAAAAATGGGCGGGTATGTCCTTTTTTTCTGAGGGAAACCCTTGAGGAGGGAGAGGGACGGAGAGGCCTCTGTGGCCCCCTTTTTCCCCCAAAAAGGCGGGAACGCCTCCAAACCCTGGCAGTATATTGTTTCAAGACGAAGGAACAAAATTTGGGGTCGGCTGTGGCGGTTCCCTTGTCCTTTTCCCCCCCCTCCCCTCCCTCTGAGGGAAAGATTGTCTCTTCCGAGATATATTTTGATATATGTACCTATAATATCGGGGGAAGGGAGAGATGAGAAGATGCTCTCCGGCAAACAAAACGAGGGAAAAGAGCGGGGGGAAAAACGGCCAAGAGATGGATGGCGTTGGAAGCAAACGGCATCTTCTTCTTCTTTTTTTTTTCAAACCCGACCCGCGCGCCCAGACCTCAACTCCCATCGTGCCCCGGGAAGGGCCGCCTAGGCTTTGCCTATAGGCTTGCCGCGCAAGGCGCTGCTGGGAAAGCGAGTCCCGACGCGCCGAAGCCGCCTGCCGGCGGTTGGGCCTGGAGGAGGCGAAGGCGGAGGGGCGGCGCGGGCCGCAACCGTCGCCTCAGCCTCGCGCGCGCGCGCACCCGCTCCCCCCGCCCCCCCTCGCCGCTGTCCTCCTCCTCCTCCCCGGCCCCTCGCGCGGCCTCTCCCTTCCCGCCAGTTTTTTTCTGAGGGGACTCGGCGCTATTTTTACCTCAGAGGCGAGCGCGGGAGCCGCTGCTTTCGTGCCCAGCGCCGAACCGGAAGCTCGGAGGGGGGCCCTGCCGCCCGCCCGCCCGCCCGCCGGTCCCTCCTCAGTCGTCGTCGGCGGCGGCGAAGAGCTACCGGGGTCGGGCGGGATGGAGGCTGGGGGTGAGGAGGGAGGAGGAGCCGCCGCCGCCGCCGCCGCCGCCGTGGGGCCCGGGGGCTGCGGGTGCAAAGGGATCCGCTCCTGCCTGCTCTGCGAGGCCGCCCCGCCCCCGCAGGTACCACGCGCGGCATCGGAGGAGGAGGAGAAAGGGGGTGGGAATTGGGGTGGTGGGAGGAGAGAAAGGGGCGGCGGCGGCGGCGGCGAGGAGGGGAGGCTGAGGGGCTCGGCGGGGTCGGGAGGGGGAGAGGAGGCGCCGTCGCCTCGCCCCCCCGGGCGGCCCCCGAGCATGTGCAGAGTGCCTCCTGGCCTCTCCTCCGCGGGGAGACGGAGGGGGAAGATGAGGGACGAGGAGGGCAAGAGGGCCGGCCTGGTGCGGCGGTTGGGGTACTGAGGGGGCGGGGGTCGAGACTGAGGGTTGGGAGAGCGGGGATCAAGGCTGAGTATTTTCAGTATTGGGAGAGCGGGGGGCAGCTTCCCCTAAGCCAGCAGAAAGCCATTGGGTGACCTCAGGCGTGGCACACTCTCTCAGCCCCCAAAGGAAGGCAGAGGAGAACCCCTCTGGACAAACCTTGCCAACAAACCCCTGTCTTAGGGTGGCTGAAGGTCTGAAAGGACTGGAAGGAACACAGCAACATATGTCTAAAAGGAGTGGAAAGAGCACAACAGCAAATATTGGTGGGAAAGAGGAAGAAAGCCTTTTCTCCTCTCCTCTGAGGGGTACTTTTGGGGCCTAAGTACCCTAAAGGCACCAGATCTTGGTTTGGTTTGGAAGCTAAGCCATGTCACAGCTGGTTAGTCCTTGGATGGGAGGCCACCAACCAGTACCAGGTACTGTGGGGTGTATTTCTGAGGAGGGGACTAGCAGAACCGCCTCTGAAGATTCCTTGCCTAAGAAAACCTTGTGAAATTAATGGGGTTGCCTAAAGTCAACAGGCAAAGAGAGGGAAGAATGGGAAGAGGAGTAAAGTGAATCGGGGTGCATGGGGAGGAGAGAGATCAGAGGTATGGGGGTGTTTATGGACTCATTTAAGAGACAAGATTCTTTTTTTGGTATCAAGATTTTGTCTTTTGAAATATAAGGTTGTTTTTTGAGAACATGCAGAGTGTCCCCCCCCAATGAGGAGGAGAGGGAGGATTAGGAACAAAGGATTGAGGAGGCGGCAGTTTTTAGATAGGGGCATGTTTTTGGGCTCTCTAAGAAAGACAAAGAGGCAAACTTCTTTCTTGGTTCAGGGTGTCACCTTTTTGCAAAGGAATGCCTTTGAGAATGTGCAGAGTGCCCACCCGTTCCTTATTTCTCTCCAGACACAGTATAGACTATGTGACTTCAAAATCAAAACTTCTACACACCCACATACAGGTTGATACCTGGTTTTTGCAAGGTGTTGTTTCTCAAAAGTTTGCACACCTTTTTGGATGATCCCAATGAAGGCATTCCCACAGTGCGGATTTTGGAATGCCCCTCCTCGGAGAGAAGGAAGACAAAGAATAGGAATAGTGAGCTAGAAGGAAAACTGATTTATTTTATATAATTGATGCATTAAGCAGTGTTTATATCCTTTCTTTCCTGCAAGGAGCTCAAATGGTCCTTCTCCCCATTTTTGTCCTCACAGCAACCCTGTGAGGTAGGTTAGGCTGAGTGATGCTGTGGGGTCCTTTCCTTTCCCAGTGCCTTGCTTTGGGGCTTCTCCTTAGGTATCTGATTTGCCAGAGGATGCTGGACAAGATAGGCCTTTGTTGGTCTAATTCAGCATTGTTTTATAGGAAAGAAGAAGAGAGGAGGAGTAAGGATGGGAGAGGTTCCCCTGTGAGTTTTATGGCCAAGTGAGAATTTGAATCCAGTCTTCACAGTGGAGGCTGTAGGGCAAGAAAAAATAAGATTAAGACTTGGAAAAATTCAAAGAAATTAGCCATTTTCAACTGGATCAGTCTGCAAGGGGATCTTGTAGCACCTTTGTGAGTGAGAGAAAAAAGTTTGGTAGCATAAGCTTTCGTAGACATAAGTCTACTTCATCAGAGGCGAAGTTCCTAGCAACAGATCTTTGTACCTGTATGAGTGAGCAGGTTGTATGTGTGGCTAGCAATAGAGATGCAAAACTTTTGGGTATGATGATGAGGGGACAAGTTCAGTTTTAACAAAGATGCTTGGGAAACAAAGGCAAAAAGAAAGATGTTTCCTAAAACCAAGGGGAGTAGATAACCATATGAATGGTGGAGGGAGTACTGGAATGTAGTGTGATGCTGACTGAGAACCAGAAAAGAGATGCTGGCTGGGAAACTTTCTGGTCCCCAGTCATCATCCCATTATATTCCAGTACTGCCATTGAATACCAGGTGCTGTAGGCTATATTTTTGAAGAAGGGATTGATGGACTGAGTATTCCTTGCCTAGGAGAACCCTATGGAAAATTCATGGGGATGACAGTTGACAGTGACTAGAAGGTGTGCATGCGCGTGCGCGCACACACACACACACACACGCTCTTAGTCATTTCTCATTCATAGGGTCACTATACCCAAAACCAACTTGATGTAACAGCTCCACAGCCCATCAGCACTCTAACCGCTGCAACACACTTGCATTATTAATATTTTCATTTGTATTTTTGTATTATTGCTATTTTTGGTATCCTTTTTGTTGTTTTTTCCCACTTTTTTGTTACAGCAGAAAAATACAAGGTGTTTGTATTTAACAACTGGCCTGGTAGCTGGAGGTGAGCAGGAAATTTATGAGGTGAATTAGCAAGCTGACACTGGAAGGATGGATTGACGGCTGTTCCCCTCCTTTGCTTCCTTAATAGCCATGGAAGAAGAAATCTCTTTCTTAACTATCAGTGTGGAATATAGGCCTGCTAGTGTTGTTAGCAGGCTACTGATCTTGTGTCTTTTTAAAAAACTGCCTTGCATCAAAAGCTGTAAAAAAAAAGAAAGTAGGAAAGGAGTAGTAGTTGTGGATGGCAAACAGCTAACACATCTGATGAAATGAGCTGTAGTCCAGTGTCTCTCTCAGATTACGGGCCTCCAGGTGTTTTGGACTTCTGCTTCTAGAATCCCCAACAAAAGACAAAGGTGGGTGGGGCTTCTGGGATCTGAATTCCAAAATATCTGAGGAGCCACATTTTGAGAACCGTTGTTCTAGGTCTCAAAACCTGAGCGACAGAAAGAAAAATTTAGACAAAATACTGCTGCTTTTGGTCACAGATTAATGTGACTCCCTCTTTAACATTCACCACAAAACCAGGAAGCACAGCTGTTGTTTTGGTTTTGCTGAGAACCTTTTGATTCCTGTTGTCCCTTAACCGTCATTCGTGTTTGTGTGTGTGGCTTTGTCATAGGGTTTTCATTGTAAAAGACACTCAGGAGTGGTTTGCTGTTGCTTCCTTTTTTGCAGTGCTAACAAGTGTTAACTGTGGTGCCGTTGTCTCAGATCTTCCACCAGTGTTACACTACTGCTGTTACCCAACAGATGTTTGGCACATTTAATCTGGCTTCTCTGCAAAAGCCAGTCTGATGTGGAAGACACTACCAGCAACAGGGCTACCATCAGCATACTGTCTTGCTCCAAAGTTCCGTTGTGGTAGAAGATGACAAAAGAGGCAGAACAAGAGACCTTTTTGACAAGATCCAAGAAATCAAAAAGAAATTTAAATCAAGAGTGGGAATGCTAAACGACCAGCAGGGGAACATACTACATGATCAAGAAGAAATAAAAGGATAACAGAAGCAATAAATTGAAGAACTACATAAAAGAGATGAAAGGATGAGATTCATTCAATGAAGAACCACTTGAAAGTGAACCCACAATTTTAGGAAGTCAAGTAGAAAATTCACTCAAAGCACTTGTGATAAATAAATTGCCAGGAGAAAGATCACACACCAATAAAGCTGATTCAACCTACAGAGGCAGAATCCATAAATTCTAACTAAAATCTGTCAACAAATGTGGAAAATGAAAGAACTACCCACACATTGGAAACACTTGATATACATTTCATTCCCCAAGAAAGTGGACACCACAGAATGCTGCAACAACTGGACCATTAAATTAGTCTTATGTGCAAACAAAGTGATCATCAACATTTTACAGCAAAGACTTTTACTTTATATGACATGACAAATACAAGATCTCCAGGCCAGGTTCAAAAATGGAAGAAGCACTAGGGATCATATTACAAACATGTAGCAAAAAAAAAATCAGAAGAAAAATAGTCTGTGCTATAGATTATAACAAAGTCCATGATTGTGTGTATCATGAAAAATTGTGGATTTCTTTTAAAGAAATGGATGTGCCACAACATTTGATTGTTCTGATTCATCACCTGAACTCAGGACAAGAGACTACTGTGAGGACAGAATATGGGGAAACAGAACTGCTTCCAGTTGAGCAGATGGTCAGGCAAGGCTGCATTTTATCACCTTGTTAAACTTGTACGCTGAATGTATCAAACATAAAGCAGGATTAGACTCACAGGAAGGAGGCAGGAAAATTGAAGGAACATCAACCACTTAAGATATGTAAATGACACCATCTTAGTAGCAGAAAATAGTAAAGACTCATAATCACCATTGAAGAAAGTCGAGGAAGAAAGTGCAAAGACCCCATTAAGAAAACATGAAGAAAACAAAAATGACTACATAGGATTAACATAACTTTAAACTAGATGGTTAAGACACTGAAATAGTTAAGATTTTTTCCATACCTTGACTCAAAACAGAGACTGTAGTCAAGAAATCAGAAGAAGGCTACAACCTGGAAGGAATTAAACAGGATCCTCAAATGTGAAGATACGTCATGGAATACCAAAGTCAGGATTGTACATTCCACTGTATTTCCGATTTGGTGTGGTTGTGAAAGTTGGACAGTTTAGAAAGCTGACAGAAAAAGAATCAACTGCTCTGAAATGTGCTGGAGGGGAGTTCTGCAGATATTCATTGCCAAAATGACCAATAAACAGGTCTGAGAGCAAATCGAGCCCGAACTCTCCCTGAAAGTCAAAATGACTAAACTGATGCTGTTGCACTTTGAATCTATTATAAGACATAACTCATTCTGAAAAGTTGATAATGCTTGGCAAGGTGGAAGAGAGTAGGGGAAAAAAGGGAGACCACTGTACAAATGGGTTATTATGTTCATTTATATCTTGCCTTTCTCTCAATGAGGACTTAACAACATATATAAAAACAATACAGATTAAAACTATACAGACACTTCAATACTGAAGGATTGATCTCTTCAAGGAATCCACAGTCTTGATTTTTCAAGTCCTGAGCAGGGCTGCTGATAACAGGGTGAATTTTAGGTTTCTCATTCATAGAGTTGCCACAAGTTGAAGCCAACTTGATGCATTTAAGGTGTAATGTTTCAAAGTCAAAATTTTCAAGATAGATAAAGAGTTGTATTTACTGTTGTGACTACGCCAGTACTTCCAAACCACATAAAATGTGAGCACACTCCACAAAATCAGTGGCAACTCTGGCTGCCTTTAGAACAACTTCATCCCTAGAAGATATCTGCAAAACGACCAGTTGGAAAGAACCAGCTACTTTCATTAGACAACACAAAATAGACAAGTTTGCATCAAGCCAGGCTGCATTTGGAAGAACAGTGTTGATTTGTGCAAAATCTCCTTGGTCCTAACATTCCTAGTAAGAAAATTGGGCTCTGGCCCTACATCTTCTTTGAATGAGTAAAGTACAAAGGAAAGAAACCTGAGTGTTTGTGTCCACGCGTTCCATCATTCCCTTTCCCAAGAAGTTGAGGGGGAATCAGACTTTATGATGTAGCCTTTCTTGATGATGGAGGGCACCCAGAAGTCCATAACATTGCATGATATGGTGAGCTGGTGATGGAGAAGACCTGGAAGAAATTAAAAATATGAGATCCAAAGTGTGACTGATTTAAGTTGGTGATGAATCAAAGCTTTTCAATTACTAGATGATTTCCTAGAGGAGCCTACCTGAGAGTTTACCACACAGTTTGAATGGCCATTTGAGAAGTCAGCTGAGAAAAAGATCCAGTTGGTGAACTTAAATGACAGAAGGAAGTAAACAGATGACTCAACTATGATTGTATCTGAAGCCTGTCCAGTTAATTTTGAATGTTGCTTTCATCCTCTACTATTCATTTTTTCACAGTTCTACCCTTACAACCATATAGGACATAGGCAGTAGCTTACACATTTATTTTTTTTTATTTGTAACATGTACATGTAACATATAATATTCTCTATCATCTACAGGATTCTTAAATGCTGTGCCTACTACTTTAAAAATAACACATTGTTTATTGATGAATAAATAAAATACGAAAGAGTTTTAAGAAAACCAAGCACAATATCTGCCATGTATTTAAAGAAATCAGATTTGTGAATGGGAAGGTGGGTGTGTTTTCACTTCACCTATCAACTTATGGTGACCCCATAAATTTCATGGAGTTTTCTTAGGCAAGGAATACTCAGAGGTGGTTTTGCCAGTTCCTTCTTCTGAAATACAGCCTACAACCCCTGTTATTCATTGGTAGTCTCCCATCTAAATGCTAACCAGGGCTGCCTCTGCTTAGCTTCCAAGATCAGATGGGGTCAGGTGCCCTTAGAGTATTTAGGCCTTATAAAATCAGACTCAGGATTTCTCTTTCATAAAGGAATGGTTTGTCTGTGCTCATGACACTAGTCTTCAGTTATGCTGTTTATTAACAGAACGTAAGCCTGAGGGCAGTGAACTGTGAAATTAATTTGTAAGCCACTTTGAGAGCCTTTGTGGCTAAAGAGTGGGGTATAAATACTCTAAATAAATAAAAAATTAAAAAATCCTCCTAATATTAAATTTCAGAGTGGTTATACAAACAGCAATTTAAACCACTTTAAAATAATGAGGAACAATTTAAATCAACATAGTATAAAACATATACAATATGAATTATTTAAGACAGTTTAAAATGATGTACTGGTTCAAGCAAAGATCCTTAGATCCCAAAGGCTTTGGAAGAGTGTTGCATTTTAGCTGGATGCTGAATGCCAAACAAGTCTCCAAATGGAAGGCATTCCACACCCATCACGTACTAGCAGCCTCCCTCCTACGAAGAATATTGGTCACTCTGCACCATGTAATGTAGTGAAACTTTCTCAAAAGCAGTTTTTATTAAACCTAATAGCAAGGATACCAGGTTGATATACCCACTCAGCAAGGATGCAAATACTTATTTCTTATTGCTTGAGTATCTGGATTGCAAGTGCAAGCAACTAATTTTGTTGTTAATTGTTCTCCACCCTTTCTTATTTCCTCAGAAAAATGCGAACTTTGTTTACTGCCCAATGACTGGCTTTGCTGTGGGAGAAAAGCATGCAGAATTTGCCGGCTGGGCCTTTCTGTTTCCGGGGGTATGTTTGCTGGAAGACTTCATAACTGCAGAGGAAGAAAACAGAATGGTTGAACTTATGGATCAAAGTCCTTGGAAGCCATCACAATCTGGACGAAGAAAGCAGGTCTTGTTTTTTAATTGAAATTCCTCCTGTTTTCAAATCTAGGGACCTTCCTCTAATTGTAACCTGCCCATGTTTGTATATATGTGTATGCATGCACATGTGGACATATTTTGCCCCATAACTCACTGACTCTCTCAGTGGCACTTACCCTCTCTCTCTCCCTGGTGTAGTAATGGATTAGGAGTGGAAGGTTGTGGATTCTCATCCCTACAGCCATGAAGATTACTATAAGACCTCTGTCCATCTTCTCTCAACCTAACCTCGCTGTCAGGGCACACTGTTTACTTCTCCCTGTCCTGCAAAGTACATTCTTCATAGTGCAACAGACATCCTAGAGATTGAAATGAGGATTTGATGTTTACCTCTTGCCACATGAAAGTATTAATTCACTGTGAGTGTGGCAAGTACACACCTGTTTTTTAATCCATCTCTTTAAAACAAAACAGAACTTTTCTTCCACATCCCTGTTCCTGGCCCATTTTACGTCTGCCTTTCCCAGCCCATCTTACCTGCTGGAGGAGCTGCAGATGACAGTTTGCCTCTCTGGCTGCTGCTTGGCCAATGTAGTTTCATAATACAGTTGGATAAGGTCCTGACTGAAACATCCTTCAATGAATATACTTCTCATCTCAAAGAGACCCCATGCCACCATTTTTAAAGCAGCCACATGTCCAGGATGTTCTTAGCTCTTCTCTACCATTTTTCACAAATGATAGGCATTTCCTTTGTGAACTTTCTTGCATTCTTTACTGAAAAAGAAACATTTGTGCTTCTGGGTGGCACCATGTAGTTGAAATTTAAACTTCTCTTCTAAAGCAGATGTGGGCAACAGGCAGGGGCTGAGAGGTTGTGTCATCTTCTTGAATGATCTTGGGGAGGCTGCCCCTCCCCCAATTTTTCACCCCCCCCCCAAAGTAGAGTATTCCCAGAATTCCCCAAAACAGCCCTCCGTGGAAAACAGGACCCTTGGGCACCTGGTAGAAAGTTCTCCATGGGCTGTACCTTATTCACACCTGTTTTAAATAAAAGGGATTGTTTAGGATAACTTGTGCATAGTATGGAATTGACTTTGGTTTTGCTTGCCCCAGGAAGACATGAGTAAAGACAGCATATTGGAAAATCTTGTCCTTGTTTGTTGGAAATTCAGCTCAGCACTCTTCTAGTATCCTGTATTGTGTACCAAGTTGTGCCTGCATATTTAAAAGCTACACATAACAGCTATAAGGACAAGATCCTTGCTTTAAAAAAATCTGCCAAGATCCTACATTGCATTTATGGCTATGTAAACATAGTTTCAAGCAGTTTAAAGAATTGTCTCCCGGATCCCCTCTAAACTCCCCTCAAGTTTAAGGCAAGTACCAGGGAGAGTAGTTGCGAACATGGCAATAGTACCACAGTTGTGAATACACAGCATGGGTGGATATGGAGGAATTATGGATCCTTAACATGGTTACAACTCTGTAACTGCAATTCGGGATGCTGGCCCACTTTTCTTGAAGAAGATACTTTTCAAAAAGTGAGTTCTACAGTGTAGCAATATGATCACAGATGCAAAGAATACACACAGTTCTACTTGCAGTTTTTGTCACAGTTGCATTGATGTTTCGGTTCAAAATATTCAGAGTACTTCATGTTATTATGTGTGCAATCAGTTAGAAACTTTTAAAAATCAATTTAAAAGGCATTCCAAATGGGGCAGCCATCTTTAAAAAAATAATAATCACATCTGCTAATTAGTTTTTACTGTGTAGTAGATGGCACCATCTTTGAAGATAGCTCTTGCACAGGAGGGAATGTCTCTGCTAAGATGTCACCTGCTGTGACGTGTATGCATGGCCCTAGCTCTTCAAGTGTTTTTGTCTCTGAGACAATTGCATGCAACTTTAATTGAAAGTAGAATGTAAAAGAATTGGCTTAATTGGCTGAGACTTCTTGCCTAAGGAGTAATCTGTACAAAAACTGCTAAAGTCTGTATATTATTGTTCCTCTCTTGTTGTTTGTCAGCTGAGAGAACAACAGTTTGTCTAACATCAGAATTACACTCTTTTGTCATTACTCCACCAATCCAAGTGAAAAGCACCTTCCTTTCCTCCTTCCTCTTTCGATAGGACTATGGCCCTAAAGTGAACTTCAAGAAGCAAAAGTTAAAAGCTGGTGGATTTACTGGGTTGCCCAGCTTCAGCCAAGAAATAGTAAAGCGGATGAGAGATTTCTCCGTGCTCAAGGGTTTCTTTCCTGTGGAGCAGTGCAATCTGGATTATGGCCCGGAGAGGGGATCTGCGATTGACTCACATTGGGATGACTGGTGGCTCTGGGGGGAGCGCCTGGTTAGCTTAAACTTGCTTTCAGCTACTGTGCTTTCCATGTCTTGTGACGTGGGTGACACTCTCCAGTTATTTCCTGCCAGCCTCTGCCAGAGTGAACAAATGCACAGCCCTGCTGATTTTCAGGATCAACAGCACCATAATCCTTCTCCAGCAGAAGACCTTGGAAGCATCACAAAGTGGGAAGCTGACTGGTCTTTGCCCACAAGGACAGTTCCATCCAGAGAAGTCACTGTTGCTATTCACTTACCTCAGAGATCGCTGGTGGTTTTGTATGGACCTGCTCGTTACAGGTGGAAACATGCCATTTATCGCAACCACATCACTAGCCGCCGCATCTGTGCGACATTCAGAGAATTGTCTGCAGAGTTTAGTCTTGGAGGGAAACAGGAAGAACTGGGTAAAAAACTCTTGGGAGTGGCTCTGACGTTCCAGGGAACACCTGTATAAGCTTTTCAAGGGGAAAAACTGACACTCTTAGTTGTGCTGCTTACGGGGAAGGGGAACCAAAGGGATTTTTAGAGAATAGAAAGAAGACTTCCAGACACTTCTGATTTTATTGGGGGTGGCAGGTGTGGCCCACAGGGATTGGAAAATTGGCCCTAGTGATCCTGGAAGTTGCCTGTCCCTGACATAAGGAATGTTTAGTAAGGAGAGGGGGTACTTGTCACACTCCAAATGTTGCTGTATTACAACTTCCATTAACCCAATGCAGTATAGCTAGTGACAAAGAATGATGAAAGTTGCAGCCCCTGCCCAAGCTAAAGAGCCTTTCCTTGCCCCATCTGTGTCTTAATATATAGCCAATGAACCCCAAGGCTCAATAATTTGGAAGCCACCGCACTAAAAATCCAAAATGTTTACTAAGTTTGACTAGCGTCCATCTACTTGAAAACTTTATTAAGTGCCTTATGAAGCACCCATGAAAGTTAACAACTCCCAAACTTAACAGCAATCAGTAAAAACTAATAAGAAAACACAAATGAAAGCTGTGGCAAAACCCAGCTTCAGCTGAAAGAAACTGGAGCAGCTGCACTTGAGAGCAGGACAGGCCCCAGACCTTGCAGAAACAACTGCTCAGCCAGCATTGGAAGCCAAGCAGATTTTTCAGGGCTGGAAAGGCTCCCACATCATGAGTCTCTAAACAGAGTCTCATTTCCCAGGAAATTGCCTGAGACAATTGAGCTGGAAGTGTGCCCCAGCTCTCCAAGTGGGCTCCTTCTTTGGCAGGGTGTGGTGAGTGAACGAGAGAAGACCCTGAGGGTCATTGGAGGAGGGTGTCAGAGATTCACTCTGGGGGGAGTTGGATTCTGACCAAACTGGGTGGGGAATCAGAAGGCCAGCAAACTGATGGCTTTGTTTGTGCCTCTTCCCATAAGAGTAAAACTGTTCTTGCTGATAGGCATCTCCCCACCACAAGTCATGACACTTTTGCCCCTTGGCCAGCACTGCAAAGGTTAGAGGGATGGAAGAGAGGCCTCCCAGAAGTGGTGGGGGCAGCCACTACTCAGAGGGCAGGAGAGCAGAGGGGAACTTCTGGCAGCAGTGATGGGAAAGAAAGGATGTGTCTGCTGGCCAGGTTGGAAGAGGAAGAGCCTGTTGGTTGCCTCTTGCTGTAAGGTTCTGTAGCCTTGCAAAGGGCAGTGTCACTGCAGGCATTCAAACAGCATGTTTTTGAGTTCCTTTTGCCTGGCATCACAAAATTCTGCCTGCCAGGTACACATCCCTTGCGCAACTGTTGCTGAGGCTGTGTTTAGGGTCACTTCTGCTGTTCTTCAGGCAGGCTGTGGCCCTGCTGCTAGGCATACTGCTTTGTTGAATGGTGCATGTTATGCACATGGCTTGCGCTATTTCCCTTTCTCCCTTTCTCTCTCTTTCCAGGCAACCAGGGAGGCGGGCCTTGAGCAGCATGTTGCTAATGAGGTATTTACTGATGCAATTTGGTTTGTGGCACAGCAGAAAGAATACGTAGAATACATGAAAGGGGGCAGAGAGATAGACCATGGGACTGACTTCTTTTGGAGCTGTGGAACTGTGGAATTCCTTGCCCAATGAAGTTAGGGTGGCCCTATCTGTTTTAAGCTTCCAGCAGGCAGCCAAAACAGTGCAGTTCCATGTAACACTCAGTGTTTGAAAGTGCTGGATGGGAGACCACCAAGCAATGGCAAGTGCTGTAAGCTCCATATTTCAGAAGAAGGAGCTGACAAAGCCATCTCTGAGGATTCTTTGCCTAAGAAAATCCTATGAAATTCATAGGGTCCCCATAAGTTGACAAACAGCTTGAAGACACATGTATACATACACCTTGTTTCAATTGTTTTTTATTTGTTCATCACCTTGGGAGCTGTTGTGGGCTGGGCAGCAATACAGAGAAGCTTTACCTACATAAATAAACAAATAAATAAATTCCTGTCAACACTGGAAAGTAGAAGCAAGTTTTGTTTTTATTAAGTAATTAAGAATGTTAAAACCCAATTTTAAAGGGAAGGAAAGGATATCCTAAGGAAAACCAGCGTGGGATTTCTTGCAAACAACCACCAAATTAAAAGCTCATAAGACATGTTTTTAAAGTGGAACAACGTGGGTTGATAAAGAAACGGGAACATTAGGGCAGAGACTGTTGAATATCTAAATATGCTTTTGTGGAAAATGTCAATGCCATGAAACAATTAACTGCCTGGAAGGAGGAGACAGCCTTTTATTCTGGGTTGATTGGTTGACCATTCCAGTGTTTTCACTGCTAGTGAGAAGAGGTTATGAAGGCAGATTTCAAGTGTATTATATACTTTTAGTGGGGATCCAAATTGGGCAGCTGTGATTACCGGGTTCTCAAACGTTCAGTGCAAGTTCAGCCAGGTGGGCAGTGGGATGTTGGGCACTTTGACTCTGAATGGGTTGTTATTCTGGCAGGGAATCTGCCCGATAGGATAAAAAGACAGGACGCAGAGCCCTTCAGGGCAGAAGACTCAGGAGAAGGGGGCTGTGGATGGGATGTGGCCACTTGAAGGACAGCGACAGAGCTGACATCAGGCTAACCCAAGGAAAAACTGTGGAAGAAAAGGGGAAGCAGCCTTCAGAAGTTAGAGTGCAAGTTGTTGGTAAAGGTCTGAAAAGTTGGGTTGCTGAACTAGGAGGAAATCTTTGGGAAGAACTCAAGAAGTTCTGAAGATTCAAGACATTATATACTCAGTCAGAAAATACTGACAGCCTCGGAGCATCACCTGCAATTTGACTAGGGTGCAACTGGATAGGAAAATTGATTAATGTTTGATCAGGGAATGGAGCTAGAGCTTCTTTACTGTTTTTGAAGTTGGTTAAAGCAATGTTGGTATCAATATTTTAAGAGGTAACAGTGAATACTCTTAAAATATTTGCCTGAAATTGTTTAAGAATATTATTTAATTTAACCTTGAGTGGACCTCTAATCTGTTTGTCCCTTGCCTGTGCTACACTGCCTAAGTATAGACAGGGTTAAATATGTTGTCGCAGCCAGCTGTAACAAAAGTACACCTTGGGTACTGTTGCAGGTGACAGGTAAGACCGTCGGCAGGGTCATCTATATCCCCAGATAGCAGGGAACATCTGTGCTTACAACAAGATTCTAGGATACGACAAAAAACAGATGATGAAATCGGTGCCTTCAGAAACCGGTTGTGATTGATCGCTGCCTCATGTTAGTTATGTAATTATATACAAAAGTGTACTGAATATCTTCCTTATAGTTCCTGTCTGCATCATGAATAGAATGAATGTTTTTCTTTGCTCCTCGCTCAGCTGGCAGATTTAGCTGAGCGACATACGGCTGCTGGGTGAATGTATGAGTAGTTGTGGCAATATATAAACACCTTTGCTGGTGAAGGAGTCACCTCCCTGTGGAAGAACATCCACTTCATCCGGGCTACTGGGGCACCTCGTTCAGCCCCACTGCTCAAACAAGAAAACCTACAAGATCAGTTTAGACAACCGTTGTTCTCCTTTATATGCCAAGATATAAATGAGCTTTGCCATCTTGGTGCAAATGCCTCTCTCCTTTTGTGTGAACTAGAAAACAAGTGAGGAAGTTGCAATTAATGATAATTTCCAGGAAACTGTGCTTAATGGCTTCCAAGTAGGCTAACCCAGATAATCATGGTTTAAAGTGGCTTAGTATACAAGCTTGCTTAGAAGCTATATAATGAGAAACTACTTTGTTCAAGTATGCTGAGAAAGATATGGCAGAAAAACTAATTTTGCAGTGGAAAAGAATTAAGATGCCCATCTTCCTTTATATTTATTTCTCATAAATGTTGTGGCCTTGGCACACACACCAGCTGCAATTTATGTATAGTCTGACCCTGCAATGCTCCTTCCTTCTAGCATGCTATAAAGGCGCACTGTTCATCTTTTTTACCATGCACGAGGCTTTGAGAAGATGCTCGTTGGGTATTAAACTTCAACTGCGTGGAGTGTGCCCAATATCTAGCCAGCTCAGCTGTCATGAACACATTTTGCCTTGCCTTTGCCTTGGTCAATGAGATTTAAAAAAAACTATTATAGCAATATTTCTTTCAAAACTGTTTCTTTGCTTCTGGATGGGATGGAGATAGGAAATGGGAGCAGGCTCCATTTTATTAATGATAGCAAAGTTCTGGCCACACAGCCAACCTCCAGTTCTAAGAAAGAAAGAAAGAAAGAAAGAAAGAAGCCATCAAATATCTGTCATGCTCTGCAATTCCTACTTCCTACTTAGGCCAACCAGGATCCATGCTATTGCAAAAATGGCTTTTTAATCTACAATTAATGATTTAAGAATGGATTTCTGCGTCTTTGCTACCATAGTTGTAATAGCCTTAAAGATTCTTAAGAGTTCCACAGAACATAAGCTGCAATTGACAGGTATTTTTCAAAAGATCAAGGGCAGAAAGTAGACTCCAGAAACAAACCCTGTTTCAGGAATTCAGTGCCTTAACCCGCACATCATACCGTACACCTTTGTAAAGAGGCAATACTATTGGTCGAGTGAGGGACCCAAACCTTTTAATCCTGCTTTGTTGGGTCCAAAGAACCACTCAATGGATTCAGCAAACTCAAGAGCAGCCATAGTTGAACTAAATAGATAACAGCAGATGGAAAGGGACTTTGTAGCACCTTTGAGAGAAAGAAGTTGGTAGCATAAGCTTTCATAGATGGGTAGAGTGAGGAACTGATCTTTATGAGCAGGCTCTAGGTGTGACTAGCCATAGAAAGGGGGACAGTTCAGCTTTAGCAAAGAGGATTGGGAGACAAAGGCAGGAGGAGAGGTGCTGCCTAAAACCAAGGGGAGTAGATAACCATATGAATGGTGGAGGGGGTTACTGCAGCGTAGTGTGATGCTGACTGAGAACCAGAAAGATGTGATAAAAGTGCCAAGAGAGCTCTCATGAGTCAGGGGTTGTGGTGTTGTTGTGTGCCTTCAAGTAATTTCTGAATTACGGCAGGCCTATCGTGGGATTTTCTGTCCTCAGCTCAATGGGTGCAGATGGAATTCAGAGTGACAAAGGAGTGTGCACTCCATTAACTCAGCAGTGGGAAGAGGAGAAAAGGGGTGGAATCTTGCCTTACCCAGTAAGCTCAGGAAAAATAAACTGCTGCAGTCTACCTTTTTGTGCTATTTTTTTTAGTGTAAAGATGAGATTAAAAACTGACTTGGGTCTCATATTTGGAAGATAGCAGGATGCTAATTAAGTAGAAATTACAGTCAGTGTTTTTTTTTATTTTTAACTTGCATGTCAAATGGATTTTTGGCATACTTTGCTTTAATCTGCCGTGAGCCACACTGGGTCCCATGCCAGGAGAAAGGCAGGATAAGAAATAAGTAGTAAATATGTTTATTGCTGTAGTAACGTAAAAGATTTTTTTTATAATGCAGCATATATAATTCTCATATTTGGCATATCTATGAAATTGCCAAACAATACAGAAGTGAAATCCAAATTCTGTTCACTGGAGCTTAACTCCCGGGTCAGCATATATTGGGTTGTAGCCTCAAAAGTTTAACTGCCTTTGTTTTTATACAAGCAACATATTAGTATGAAAGACTGCTATAAATCCACAGACTGCTATTATAAGGCCTGTTCGTTCATTCCCCACAAAAAACTGGGTAGCTGCAGGATCTTTGGGCAGGTACAGATGTCTGTCTGTCTGTGTTCACAAATGCAGAAAAAGATTTCACATCTACCTGTGGCCATGCAGACTACAGTGTGCCCCCCCCCTGCATCTGAATACATGTTTCTTGGACCTCATCTTGGGAAAAAGTAGTGCGCTAGGCTAAGGGCACTAAAGTTTTGCATTCCAGGGAAAAGATGTCTTACCTGAATGAAGTCTTGTCGATTGAAAGCAGAATGATTTTATGCAAAGGTGTGAATCTGTCAAGAACTTTGCACCACATGTGAAGAACTGCTTGGCTACTTCGCCAACTTCATCCTCCCCTCCCGTGCAAAAACGACCATCAAAGGAACCATCTTGACAAACCCAGTTGACTCGTGCTGCAGCTTGTTATCGTAAGGAGGCTGTTACACATACCAGAAGCAGCATGGGAACGACAACCTCAGCCCAAGAAACACACTGCAAAGGGTGTGTATTTCTGGAACAAAGGATCTCCTCTGAAAGCCATCAACTTTGTCCCCTTGCGTTTTCTTCATGTTTTACAGCAGCTGTTGGAAGTCTTGTTGCATTATTCAGGGATGGTATTTTCTTAATAACCTGATTGGCTTTCGTTCCTTCCAGCACCACTGCATTTCCGGCATTGCAATAATGGTTTTGCACACTTTGAACAGCTCATTGCTTTCTTCAGTCAGCAACAAAGAAAATTTGCTCTTGCTTTTAGGTCATCAAATTCACTTCGCCCTTTCAAACTCTACTCCTGCTAATATTGTGAATATG
This sequence comes from Ctenosaura bakeri, assembly GCA_948474755.1. NCBI lineage: Eukaryota > Metazoa > Chordata > Lepidosauria > Squamata > Iguanidae > Ctenosaura > Ctenosaura bakeri. Next base: position 128,078 of record CAOLHI010002569.1, read on the forward strand.
CGCTTTTCACAAAGTACAAAAAATATTTTTCTTGATGACTTCTTTGACTTCAGTGTTCTGTTCACGTACCTAGCCCTCCTACTTACTACTGTTAGGGTTAGGCACTAAATTTCCAGCCTAACACTAATTACTCCTAATTACTACTGCTTCAGCTTCTCCATCAACAGACCCAGGCCTATGCATTTCCCTGCAGTCTTTTGTGAGCAGACGCATGCAAAAGTGTGAAAGAGGTGGTGTCCACACAAGTTTCTCAGGCGCGTACCACATTCCTACAGACTTGTTGCATGCTCTGTTTAGAGCAACTTATGCACTATTTTGTAATACTTATTCTAAGGTGCTGAACACTGCACTTTGGAAAAAAGCCAGGGTATGCCACTCATTGATCAAGTGCATTGCTTCAACTCTTAAAAATATTGAATCCAGGAGGAATCATCCTGTAGTTCTAGGGCAGGGAATCTCTGGCACTCCAAATGTTAATGGATGTAAATTCTCATTATTCCTGATCACTGGCTGGAGGTAATGGGAGTTGTAATCAGTTCACACTGGAGGGCTACAAGTTTTCCAGCCCTGCTTTAGTTCATCTTAAAGCAATGGGAGGTATTCGTAGAGACTCGTTTACCCCAATGATATTTGTAAGACTAAACAAAGTGCATAACAGCTGGGATTAAATCCACTGTTCTCAAGGCTGAATTAATAACCCCAAGATCTGAATGTTCTTATAATGTCATACCAACCAAGCACTGTGCATCAACCAACTTGGGGAAGAAGTTGTAGATCAAATATGTATCAGACCTGTGATTTGGGCCTAACACAGATATCCATCCCACCTAACACAGCACACACAACAGACCCCCTGTCTTCTTCTCTCCAAGGTGATGGCCAGAAATAACTTGAAAGATGCCACCAGTTTTTAAAGATCAATGCAAACATTCTTTAGAAGAATTTAATAACTGGCAGTTTAGGCAGGTTTTAGCAACTAACAAGTATCAAGAGAGGAGTTAAGAGAGTCAAACGCAAATACAGTACACTTACTAGTTGTACTATAATTAGTGTATCCTGCAGGCAACCAAGCATGAAAAAGGAGAGAAGAGAACGAGGTATAGCCATTGGGTACATATTACCACTATAAAGATTAACAATTTAAAGATTTCAGCAGGAGGGTTAAGGGCTGCTTTCTCCGTTTAGAATGACCCTGTTTGACCTACCAAAAAAAGCACTTTTCTGTTTTAGAAGTGTAGTGATCATAAACTATTTGTATACCATGCAATGATTCCCACTGTTAGCATAACACAGTAACTGCAAGGACACTTTAAAAAACAGGACATGATGGGTCAAGAGTGGCAGACGTGTGTGCCTGAGAGGCAGTGCAGAGACTATCCCCGTTTAAATGCCTCATCCCAGCTGAAATAGCTGATAATAATATCGGAAGGCACAGAATTAAGTCTTAACAGCTTACCTTCACCGATTGGTCCACGTTTGTTAATTGCGTCCCACAAGAAAGAACATTTTGTGTTGTGCGGCACTCCTTTTAAATGATGAATAGGACAGCCAGAATATTCCTCCCCTTGTTCAAGCTCAGTAGCCTGAAAACAATTTGCAGGAACAGGTACGAGGATGACTTTTCTAAAAGTCAACATCATCAGCTTCCAAAGCAGAACCAGGCATATGCTGACAGCAGCACTAGAGAATCCAGCTAGAATATATCGACTTGTGGATTGCTGAATTTTTGACAGTTATGTTGAGCTCCTTCCCTGTAAACACAGCCAGCCGCAGACTACACTTAAATGCCATGTTTTGTTGCCAGCTTACAAATCCTGGTTTGTCTAAATCATGGCTTGTCATGATGTCTAAACATCTAGCTGTGGCTTGTCCCTGGCTTGTTTCCCCAGCTATGCACCCTGAAACAGGATGAATAGGGTGGGAAAGAAAAAGATTAGAAATAAGGAAAAGGAGAGCCGGAATTCAGTTAGGGACATTGGCATACATAAGTAACCCTGCCATGTATGAATGTCCTTTTGTGGGGGGGCACTGAGGGGTTGGTGTTCACTTCCTGTGTGAACAGTACCCTATCACATACCTCCAACTATATACCCCTGAAGCTGCTTCGCGTGGCCATTGTGTGCTTCACAGCAAACAGGCAGGGTTGCCTTCCACATAGCCACGCACAAATTTTTGACATCACTGCTGAGATCTGCTAGGATCCTGCAGGGGTCTTGGCACTGCTGTAACCACCCATCTGGCTATGGGGAGGTAACACAGCATGGAATGGCAACTTCAAGGGCTTTACAGTAAGTCAGGGGGAGGGTATATGGGTCAGTGTAGCACAAGTCCATATGTATGTATTTATGCTACACTGAGAGGATGTTGGATTGAGGCCGTAGCATGTTTGGTCATTGTGCTTGGTTGTTGTGTGCCTTGTCACTTCTGGATTATGGCGACCCGGAAGCAAACCTATGACGGGGTTTTCTCGGCAAGATTTTTCAGAGGGGGGTTTGCCTTTGCCTTCGTCTGATGTTGACAGAGTGTGACTCACCCAAGCTCACCCACTGGGTTTCCATCACCAAGTTCATATCCTGATCTCCAGAGTTATAGTCCAATGCTCAGACCTCTACACCATGCTGGCTGTGTTTGCTTATTCATAGCTAAATCAACAAATCATGCTTCACATAAACCATGGCTTGGCATGACATGTGAATGTAGCCTGTATCATTTCTCAAATGACCTTATACATGCATGTATGCCTGTATACAAACACATACATGCTGTTGCAACAGAAAGTGATAGTGGCTATTTGAATATAGACCTGTCAGCATGAAAACCTTGTGCATTGTAACAAATCACACTACTTTGATTTCCTTTGATGTGACCTTTCTAGACCAAATATCTGTTAGTATTTACATTTTTCAGTTATAACCATTCATATACACCCATAAGAGTGATTAGTTATATCATTCTTTCTGAAGAACTTTTGTTTCTTTGCCTGTGAATTAGTAAATTCTTATTTTTAAAGCTCTTACATTCTATCTTTTGTGTTTAAATGTAGGCTTTCTCTCATCTTTCCAAAGGATCCCCATTGTACAAAACCAATGGCAAACACAGATTATTTTTCTCTCTCTGTGGTAACTGTCTCCACCCATTATAGGCTGTATGAAATGCAGAAAAGAAAGAGTAAACCAAACCAAAATGGACAGAGGAGGAACATCTTGGCTCAAACGGCTTCTTCCCCAACTGTTGTCCTAGAAACACCTTCTGTATAAAAGGTCACACAAGTAGTCACATTGCACAGATTTACACAGAATGGGTTGGCCTACCACTGCTTACAAACTCCTCTTCAAAAGCCATGTTTGAAAATCAACTGCCAGTAAGAGAGTTACAGTTAAGAAGAGATCCTTTTCATAATCCATAAACCAGCATCTCTCAAAAATAATCTTAGTTCAGGAAAACAGGTGCCATTAAAATCAGTTGCAACGCACGCATACTCCCTTGGTTTAACCTGTTTTTAACACTCTGGAAACCAGAAGAAGAGTCTTCAAACGATCGTACGGATGGAGGTATTTCAGTTTTAACAAAGTGGCCACGTTGTCCACAAATACGAAGGACCAGCCAGAGCTGGTTGTCTGGACCTCAGTGGTATGCCAGCAAGTAGGAACAGCTGGCATCTCTGTCTCTGGTCTGTCTCCACTGTTCTCCTTAGGAAGATGCTCTGCCCAATGTGTACGGACGCACCAAGGCACCCCTTGATCACACAACCTGCAGTCCCCTGTCATGGCCATCCAACTGCACTTTCAGTTTGTGAAGTTCTTCGATCTCCCGGTTGTGGCGTTCTGTTTTATGCCGGACAAGAGACCGGTAGAAATGGATGGTGAAGACGACAAAGATGATCCCCACGGGGACCATGATGATAGTGGAGATGAGCGCCGCCTGCCACCCAGTGTGCTGGCTCATCTTTGGACCACGGTGGTCTCGTTTTTCGACACGGAGTCCACAGGCAGGAATTTGATCCAACATAGGAGGACGACCTCAGCGAGGAAGAGGAGGATGCCCAGGACGGTGGAGAAGCCCCAGGCCAGCTCGATGTACGGGTGCATACGCTCATGGGGGGACTCGCTGATGGAATTCAGGTTGTGGATGTTACTTACCGCTTCCACATTGGGCAAGATGCAAGTGCTGATCAGGAGGGCAAAGAGGTGGACTGCCACTAAAATGGTGGTGCAAGCACTGAAGGCAATCAGCAGCAATGGCGGGTATTGGTACTGCATCTCAAGCTGAACTTCAACCATGGCCACCTGGAAGAGCAAGATCAGCCTTCCATGAATGTTGGCTCGCCTCCCCTGAATCCCTCCGCTGACCAGGAGAACAACTCGGGGAGAAAAAGAGGTAGAATAATGCAGCCTGTGTGTCCTGAAATGAAACTGTGCTTGCTAAAGTGAGTTGGAAAAGAGGAAGACTTCAGTATAGATGGATTGACTCCATCACAAAAGCCATGGCTGCCCTGAGTTTGTAGGACCTTTGAGGGCTCTGGAGGTCCCTTTCATACTGTTACCATCATTCAGAGCCCTCCAGACAGCACATAACAAGAACCACAAGCACAACAACTGTGTTCTAAAACTACTCTGAAGGGGGATTTTGCACTGCAGCCTACATGGACAGTCGGTCCAAAGCCTGCAGAAGCCAACATGGAATTTCCCACCATGATGAAACAATGGCTACTGGCTCTGGCAACATCAAAACCCAGATTGGCAAATTCATGGAAAATGATGTCAGGAGCTTCTCTCTGGAACCCCTGTGTCCAGATGGAGAATATTCATTTATTCCACTATAATTTTTACAAACAGGGCCTGCTGTTGAAAGGGGAACGTTCGAGCCAGAGGAGACAGGTAATTTCATGTCAATAAGACCAATCTGCCCTGGGTTTTGTCTACAGTAACCCTCCAAAGCGTCAGCATCTGGGGAAGGTTCTTCCAAGTTCAGACTAAAACCTAGCACAGATTTATAACTCCACTGGCACAGAATCCACCAGCTGCCATCATCCCAGCCAGGATTCCCTTCCCTTCCTCCATTCTCCAGAACATATTCTATCTGCTGCCCCTTCCCACCAGAGTTTCTTCCATCTCAGTCTGGAAGGAGAGGGTCATTCTCCAGTGAAACAATCTCCAATTCTGACAGAGGAGCAGCATGTGGCCTTGAAAGTTTTTTTTTAAAAAACCAAACACCTATCGCCTCCCTTTCCTGAACAGAGAAAAGAAAGAAAGAATTCTCTCCAGAGTTTGGAACAGCTACTTTTCCAAAGTTCTGCTTTTCTTCTGCACTACAGCCAAACCTGGAGAAGTACAGCAGGGTACCAGGAAGAAGACTGTCCTTCAGGATTCACTCTCACTAACAGGTAACATGTGAGACTGCAGGCAGTGACTCTTATGACAGCATGGATTTCCATGCAAAATAAAAACACCAACTGTACCATATGGTTGTTGCACCAAAAAAGCTAAACACAAGAAGACATTTCTGACACAGCTGCCATCCTGGTGACACATCGTTTTCCTCCTCCAAAATACTGTGGAGGGTTGGTGGCATGCAGAAATTCTTTTGTCTACCAAGGCCAGCCAAAATGTGTGGGCTCTTATTCTAGAGGAGGTGGGGGCAACTGCAACAGATCCAGCTACTGATTCCCTCCCTCCCCTGGAACTCTTTACTGGGAGGGAGAACCACACATAATGCTGAAAAGGCCACAAATGATACCGCAAATTATATTCACAGGGGGTCCCCAGTAAAGCAAAGGCTAAGAACCACTGCTCTAGAATGCTCCTCCAAAATCTGAGTGCCATGCAGTTGCCACAAAATGCTTTGGCAGATCCATCAATGTTGAAGGTTGCCCCTGAACGGGATGTTCTCTAACCCCTTCCACAGAACCACGTTGGACCAAGAGTGAGAAAACCATCTGGGCCAGCCCTCTATGGAGAAAAGAAGGATGACTGCACTTTAAGTATGTTAACATGGTACACAGATTAGCAGCTCCCTGTAAATACACTTCCACAATGTCTTCTTGTTGAAAGTGAAACACTGTCCCACCCTGTTTTTGACCGGCACATCGAAAATAGCTGCTCCCACATTTCCACAGTCCACTCCATGGAAACCTCAACAGCATCCACTTCCTGTCAGATGAGAGGCCAAAATGAGGGAGATGTTCACTCTTTTTCCAAACAAAGAGGCAGATTTTATGTGCTGTGGTTTTGGAAGCATCTTGCAGAAGGGCTGTTGTCTTTTTACCGCTTCTTAAAAAACCAGGTTTCAAGAAAGAGTTTGCATGCTCCATTCCACAATGGTGACATCACTGTGCTTTAAGTGGACCAGGGCATAAAATCTAGAGAATGGCAGCTTTAAATAATACAAGATTCTACCCTTTTAGTTATGCTAAAATGTTCAGAAACACACTGTCTTCTGTGCGCTAACAGCAAACAGAAGATTATAGCAAAAGATGGAGCTTGCTGGCCTGGGAATCCCTCACTCAACAGGCAAGATTTTGCAAACACCACCATGATTTTGTTTTGCAAACACTGCCATGATGGGAGGACTTCAGGCATGTGTCAGTATGGGAAAGGCCTCTCCCATGGAGCGTGTGTCAGTTTGACCAGAGAGTAAAATTGACAAGCTATTTTTAATTTTAAATATAGGAAGAGGTATGTGTAGCACTGGTGGAAGAGGCACACAGTTTTATTTTGTTGGTTTTAAAAGTATTTGAATATAGTAACTGCTGACCCATAGACTGGTTTTGGATGTAGAACACAAACTAGACCTTTTATTCTTGCCCTGAACTGCTTCCTAGCTCTGTTCAGCATTGTTACACTATCTGAAATGAGTTACAGTCAGCCCTCTGCATTTATGGGTTTCATGTTCACAGATTTGATTATCTGTGATTTTCTCCAACCCCACACTTCAAGTGCTTCCTTTCCAGGGAAACCTTTCCTCTCGGTGGCTGCAATCAGGCTATGCAGACCTTTAAAAACTTCCCTCCAGTCCTCCTCCTTTTCTACCAGCTGCTGCCTGGCCAGATAAGGACAGATTACAGCCTGGTTTTAAGCAACATAAACCCTCTTCCAGTGCCCCCCGCCACACCTAAGGAAGGAGATGGTCAAGAGAGAGGAAGTATAGGGCCACCAAGTCAAACCCCCCCCCTTCACTCTCTTTTCCCTGAACTGGTATGAACCCTGGGTGTTAACTCTCCCCACCGTGCCTTGTCTTGTGGGGGTCCTATGCCCCTTGCCCCATGAATGTGGGGGGCCAACTCTACTGAATTTCCTGCTCCAACGAAAAGAGAAAAGATTCATGGATCACAAGAGGTTTTTGCAGAGAAGTGGCTATCGAAACATACCATGGCAAATCCAGAGAGCAGTGCGGAGGTCCGGCTGGAAGCCTTCAGCTTGGCTCGGCTCAAGTACAGTTTCCGCCACGAGAGGGCCTGAACTGAGTGGTGGTTGGAGGTGACCAACTCCAGGTAGCTGCGCCGGACCCAATCCCGGTAGTCCATGCCCTTGGCGGCTGGCTCAGAGCAACAGGCAGAGGCAGGCGGATCTACAGGGACATTTAGCTCGGTACTCATGACGGAAGGCAAGCTAAGGGAAGGTGGAGGTTAAAGAATTGTCACCATCGTGTGCTGTTTTTGAGGAACCAAATCTGCCCTAGGCACTCAATGCGGATCCTTGCCTGCACTCTGAAAAAGAAATGAGAGAATGATTATTAGACGGTTCAGAGCAAAATGGAAGACTGTATATGCTGGGACAGGAGCAAGAAAAGGAGGTGTTAGGTGTCTATTAATTGCTGTGTTTTAATCTGCTGTTCCTCACCTCGATCCATAGGGATGACATGCAAGAATAATTATTATTATTACGCTACACAATGTAAAAGTGCCATTTCACAAATGTACTATAACACCAGTTCTTCTCCTTCTTCTTCTTTAAGGCAGGCCAGCGTGGTGCAGTTGAGCATCCATCTATAGTTCTAAAGATTATGGTTCGATTTCCCTGCTTGGCCATGGAAACCCACTGGGTGACCTTGGGTGTATCACACACTCTCAGCCCCCAGAAAACCCTGTGACAGGTTCACCCGAGGGTTGCTGTGAGTCAGAAATGAGTCGAAGGCTCATAACACAAATCAACAAGAAGGTTGCTTTTTTGTCCTGATGGGTCTCAAATCTAAAACGGCCCACTTGAGGCTGGGAGTAAAATGTTATGGCAGGTACTGGGAAATGCAAGAAAATAGTCCAGGTTAAGAGAAACGTTGTTTGCATCTTTACCCCCAACAACTGCAGCAACAAATACCACAATCTCCTGACACATTTGTTGGTGCTCACTGTATCAATAAAGTCACAAAAGAGGACAAAAGTCCCAGTTAGGATTGTCCAGTCTGAGAAGTTTACGTTTGACACGAAACAACCCATGAAGGGAAATACATAGAAGTGAAACATGATCAAAGCATGAAGACAGAAAAATTAAAATATCAGAAAGAAGGGGGTGATAGCTAAGAGACAGAGAACGATGGAGAAAAACAGTTACATATTTAGCTTTGTTAGCAGCCCATCAATCTACCTTTCGAGGTGACACAAATCACAACACACACACACACAAATCACAAAACAAGACATAACAACACAGAAATCAAATCACAATAACATAAAACAATATACTAAAACTGCCAATAACAAAAAGGAACACAATGCCAGCACAAGGCATAAACCTGTATGGTCACCTGCAACTGACCCCTAGGTTGGAAAAAAATTAATGAAGTGCTGTCCAAGCGTAAAGTATTAATATTAGTCTTAAATTAATAATACTGCCTATGTTCAAAAAGATTAAAATATGTTATAACATTAAATAGCCAGCAGGCGATAAAGTGTGGATCTGAATGGACTGGGCACATTTTAGAAACAGAATTAGGAAGAGAATAGAGAATCAGCCAATGAGAAAAATGAGCCAGGAACAAAAGAAACTGATAAAAGGTAACACCCAAACATTTAATTTGTAGAGAAAACTGAAGAATGCTGGTGCCAGAAGGAACAGAAGGCAAAAAAGTGATAATTTAGAGATCGATGACAGATTTAAAATTCTGCGTCTTAAATTTGAGATAAATAGCCCAATAGCCAAGTTGACTTGATGGCTCACGTGGCCCCTTCCAACTCTACGATTCTAAATTGATATGGCTATAAGACCACTGGAAGTATTGGTAAGAATAGGGGAGAGGAAGGGGAAAAAAATTGTTAGAATTACATCGCAGGCCAAAAAACAGAATCGGGTTGCCAAGAGATTAAAGAAAAGATGGCTAGGAACTGAAACCGAAGGGATTCTGACTGCAGAACACCTAAGACTTTAAAGCAAACAAACAACGGAACAAAAAAACCAAACAAGGAAACTTTAAAGCAAACAAATTTAAAAAAGCAAACAAAGAGACTTTAAAGCAAACAAACAAAAATGTAACACAGAAGAGAAATCAAGAATGTATAATATCCATCAATCCTAACACAATTGACTCAGTCAGAATGGGGCCAGGTCAAAGAAAATAAGAAAGAAAGAAAACATCCTTTACAATTTAGCACATCAGAGATTATTACTGAGATTTCAGCGGTCTTGGTAAAGTATTACAGCTGAAAGGCAGAAGGAAAACAATCCAAAGCGCTGGAAGAAAAATGAGTTACTGAGAATAATAGAGAAGCTCAAGACATTTGGGAAAAAAACAACAGCAAAGAATGGCTGGGAAGGAGGCAGCAATCCAAAAAAGTGGGATATTTTTTTAAAGGAACTGAGGAAAGAATTGTGTGTGTGTTTGAGGCCAGAAAAGACAACATCTGAAGAAGGAAGGAGAATCAATACCAAGACAATAGATGAAGCGAGAGGGAAATGACTGGATAACAATTGGATCGAGAGACCAGAAGAGTAGCAACAGAAGTGAAAAGAGGAGAAAATCAGGAAAAGATAAGAGCAAATGCGTCCAGGACACCCAAAACTGCCTTATTTCATTCATTAATTCTTATGGTCCAAGAAACATAATTTTACTATCAAGACAATTGTTGCTTTCAAACCCTGAAATGGAAAAGATGTATTAGGAAGGAGGGAAGGACTGACAAAACATTTGGTCCTCTCGGTGTTGTTGAATCGTAGTTCCCTTCAGCTAGAGCCAGGCTAGCAAAGGTGAGGCATGATGGAAGTTAGAGTTCATATAATCTTGAGGGGCACTGCCTTCCCCGCCCTTGTGAGAAGGCAAAGTGAATGCTTTGGCAGCTTTTCAGAGCGGCAGAAGAGGAGGCAAGGTGGATCTGGCTAGGAGGCACAAGCCAACCAAAATTTTATTACTGCAGGCATGCCACATTCCAAGTCACCGGCCTCAAGTTTTAAAGTACAATGGAGGGAGGGTGGGAAATCACGCAACCCTCCTGATGCAGTTGAACTGGACTCACAGCATTCCTCTCCACTGACTCTGCTGGGATTTACAATCGAACAGCATCTGGAGGGCCCCATGATGCCCACCTTGGGCTAAATCTCTTCTGTGGCTCGAAACCAGAACCAGAACCAAACAAGTCAAAGGTCCACCGAGTCTCACAACCTGCTTCCTTTGACTGGCTAACCAGGAGCTCCTGGAGAGGCCCACAATAACCTCCCACCCTCCAAAAATATACACCAACTGCCTCTCTAAGCAACTGCCATCCAGTGGCATCCTGCTCCTGAACATGGAGGCTCTACTTAGCAGTTACAGCTTTGGGGCCATTAAAAGATCCATTAGTCCAATCCATTTTCTCCATGTTAAAATGGACGAAGGGAGGAGGAGAAGAGAAAAAAAGAGAAAGAAATGTGGCAGCACCTTCAAGCCTAACTGGTTTTTATTTTAGCATGAGTTTTCATGGATCTAAACCCACTTAGAATCATAGAGCTGGAAGAGCCCACAAGGGCCATTATATACAACCCCCTGCTGCTTCCGATACACTACAGAGTGAAATTTGAATATCGCTCTGTACTGCATCTGAAGGAGTGAGCTTATATCCACAAAAGCTCTTGTTAAAACAAAAACTGGATAGTCTTAAAGCTGCTGCCAGCCTTCTTTCTTCCTGCCCCTCCCTTCCTCCTTTTTATGCTGCAAGAGACCAACACAGCTATTTCTCCATATGGCAAGCCTCCATCATGCCAACTACGAGGCAGCTCTCTTCCCCAAACAAAAAGCCACCCACTGCTTCAGCCTCACACCAAAGATGCTTCAGTTCTCTCACCAACCAGAACAGATTGTCTGTTTCCTTGCAAGCCAGAAGAGCCCAAGCAGATGCTGAAAGTTTGCTCTGAAGTGCGAGAGGAGAGCAGCTTTTCCATAGAGGGGAATGAGACAGAGGACCAGTTTCTTCTTCTGTCTTGAGACCACATTTGGGGCTCTGAGAAAGCCAGGGGTCTGGTTCCTCTCCAGCCCAGGGTAGGGGAAACAGAGAGCCAAGGGACCAGTCCTTTGGCCTCTGCCAAGCTCAGCTGCCTTACCTTTTCTCCCCTGGACTCCAAGACTGCTTCCTCTTTCTCCTCCATGCCCACACCTCCTCTTCCTTCTATTGTTCTTTAGCCGCTCATCCCAGTCAAAATGCTCTCTCTCATTGCAAGAGGCCTACAGCCAAGAGATATGCTAACGTGGCTCTGTGTGGACCTGTGCTGTTTGCATAATTGACTCTGAAAGCAGAATGTGGGGGTGGAAGGTTCCAGAGAGAGGAAGAGAGAACCAATTAAACTCACAAGGGTTTGGTTTTTTCCCCTCACAAGCCGACTCTCTGAAACCCTTCCTCCTTCAGGATTTGAAAAATCCCAGGTCGCTTAGCAATCCCAACAGTGGAGTAAAGGCATTTGGCCTTTTATATTCCTCCCTCCTCCCCTCCTCTTTAAGTTCTTTAAAATTCAACTCTCGCTTTTTGAAACCTGAACATTTGCTCCAGCTATTCCAGGCCTGCTCACCTCCTGTACTTAGAGAGAAAGGAGGAAGCTCCCGTGCATTAACCACACTTTTTTTTTTAACCAAAAAGGAAAATGCATAATCAAAATTAAAAGGTTGGAAATGGGTGGAGGGAGGGAGAGCTCTTGCTTCTGCTGAACCACAGAAATAATTTGGGAACCTCCAGGTAATGTTAGCTAATGGAACAGAAACACCCAGTGAAAAGAGACGCACTTACAAAACATTCTTATGTGCGGGAAAACGGAAGCTGGGGTTGCCAGCTAAATCTGGGCCTCGAGCTGGCACCCAGGTTTTAGCTACACTGCCAACATCCTAGACTTACAGAATTGCCCTTTGCCAAGCTGTGGCAATTTGAGAGACTAGAGGGGAAGCAGCTCTGCAAGACTGAGAATCAGAACTGCAAAAAGTTACATTTTTGGAGTATGGCTCCCAGAACATCCAGAGAGCATGGATGGCTGGGGGCACTGAGAGTTGCAGTCCACAATGTAACTTTTCACAGCTCTGCTGGGAACAGAGATAACTGGATTATGCATAATTCTAAGGGAACCAGATACAGGGGAAGTTCCCCAAAAAATTAACAGAGTCCCTACTCACAAACATGTATTTCTCAAGGATTGTTGCCTTCAGTTTGTTTCTGACTTACGGTGACCCTAAGGCAAATCTATCATCAAGTTTTCTGAGGCTAAGAATGTGTGACTCAGTGGGCTTCCCTGGCCAAGCGAGGAATCGAACCCTGGTCTCCGGGGTTGTAGTCCAGTGCTTAAATCACTACATCAGACTGACTCTCTTCATAGGTTACATTTTTCCTACATGAGAACACCCTTTGCATCTAAGGAATCCCATCTGTAGTCATTTACAGAGCATAGTGAAAGCATTTCAACCTTAGCACATGGATTATTGGACTGATAGCTCACTTTTCAAATAAGGAAGGTCCTAAAAGAGCATCGGATCCACGCGAGTTTTCCTACCTCTGGTCTAGAAAGAATAAATAAATAAATTTGTTTCTCCTTTTGAAACAAAAAAGGAAACAAAACAAATAAGGAAGGTCCAGATTGGCTTATGCAACAACAACAACAAAAGGTTCGACTCAGTAGTCCCATAGACTACTGAATTGAGGGAACCATGGCTAACTTAAGCCCCATCAATTTCAATGGGTCTTTTCTAATGATTTTATCTTCCCATACAAACCTTTCTGAGTTTTAACATCTTCAGGAGGGAGCTTTCTCTCAGTCCCATGAACTTCACAGGAGTGGTTTGTGAGTCCTTCTTGGTGGCTGCTCCTAGACTGTGGAACTCCCTCCCACAAGAGGTTTGGCTATCTTCCCCGCTGCTCTCTTTCTGCTGGCAGGTTAAGACCTTTTTATTTAGGTAGGTTTTTAATCATATGCCAGAGTCGTGTACAAAGAGGTGTACTTCTGTTTTCTTTTTTATTTTGTGTGTTTTTAACCATGATTTAAATGTATTTTAAAACTCTTTTCAACTCTATTAAGTATTGAGGCTTAATTTAAAGAAAAAAAACTTTTCTATATTTGTAGCTAAACTGTTTGAATTTTGTAAGCTGCCAAGAAAGGCAGGATGAGGAAGGAAGGAAGGAAGGAAGGAAGGAAGGAAGGAAGGAGACAAACTTTGGATATACAGTGGTGCTCTGAAAGCAGCTATTCAGATGACACTTGGTAACATTGAAGAGTGTGTAAGGGACTCCAAAAAGCTGTATCGCAACCTGCACTGAGATGCTTGCTTCAGGTGGCAGAACATTTAGTTCTGGGCATCTCATTTTAAGAGGGATACAGACAAGTTGGAACGGGTTCAGAGAAGGGTGACGAGGATGATAAGAGAGATGGAGAACAAAGCATGAGGAAAGGTTGAAGGAGCTGGGAAGAGAGGAGAAGACTGAAGGGGAACATGCTTGCCCTCAAGGGCTATCACAGAGAGGAGGTTTGTTCTCTGCAGCCCCAGAGGGTAGGACCAGGGCTAATGGTACAGGAGCACAGGTTTGGACTGAACATTACAAGGACCTTCTTGGCAGTAAGAGAGGTTTGGCAATGGAATCAATGGCCTAGAGAGGTGGTGACATCTTTGGACATCTTCAAAAAGCAGCTGGAGAGCCAACCTCTGTGGATGCTTTAGCTGTGTTTCCTGCATTGAGCAGGGCCTGGTCCCCTTGGTCTGTGTGGCCCTTTCCAATGCTATGATTCTAAGGGAATAGGTGGCCAAAAGAGCCACGCTTCTGTCTGCCGGCTGCCGAACTATCAAATGAACACCCCGTGCCCACCAAGCTCCTTAAGGTCCTACAGTGGGCACGGCCTGGTAGTCCAAATGGCACACAACACAGGTGCCTCCCCTGTTGAGCTGTGGAACCAGAGGGCTTACTGCTGACTCATTTTCTTCTGGTGGAAGCCCCGTGTGACGAACAGGAGAGAAAGCCACCAGCAACCATCATCCAGCCGGCCACTCCATGGTTGCTGGCATCTGGCAATTGGACCCCCAGACCCTAGATTTTGGAAACAGTCTTTACTGATGAAACCACACGTCCCAGAATTCCTCAGGCACCTGGTCACTGGAGAATTCTAGGGGTTCTGATCCAAAAAAGGAACTTTTCCAAACCCTGGTTCCAAAGTTGGCAGCATGTGAGTGGCTCCTGTTTGCCTTCTGGACAGGCACCAGACAACAAGCAGCTTCGTCCTCTCTTTGCCTAGGGGCACTGCCATACCCCCGAGGGCACTGCGGCCCCCCCAAATGGGCTGAGCATGCAGCCGGCCCAAAGCCCGGCAGGACAACCTGCTTGACCTTGCCAGCTCAGAGGGGTTTGCATTCCATCCATGTAGTGCCACAGCTCCAGACATCTGGAGGATGTTGGTGTTGAGAAAGGTGTTCTCTCACAGTACTTTTTAAAGGAAGGTTTTCATGGGGAAGCCTCGCTCCTAGGAAGAACTTAAAAAAACTGCCAATAAGGGATCAAGGCAGCGGTTCCCAAACTTTGGTCATCCAGATGTTTTTGGACATCGGCTCCCCAAATTCCTGACTGTTTGGCCAAGTCGGCTGGGGCTTTGGGAAGCTGAACTCCACAACGCTCAAAGGACAAAACTCTGGGAAGCACTGCCTCAAGGCCTAATGTATAGATGAAGAACTTCAGGCACCTTCCAAATATCTTGGACATCAACTAGCAGAAGCCCTGGGGAAAGGGATTCTGGAGTTGAAGGCTAAAACATCTGGAAGGTCAGAGGTCGTGCAAGATGATGAAAGGTCTTCACAACCGAGCCTTATGAGGAATGACTGAGGGAGCTGGGTATGTTTAGCTTGGAAAAGGGAAGCCATAACTTGATAGCTATCTTCAAATGGGGGTGGGGGGTAGGACTGGACTAGATGGCCTTTGGGATTAATTCCCACCTCTGTCTACAACTTGATATTCTGTGACTCTCTTCTTTTGAAAAGTCAGGAGTTGCTTTGCAGGGCTGAAAATGCAAATGAATAGACACATGACTGGCTGGATGCTCCAGCGCTTAAGACTGCAGCTCCTCCGGCTTGTGTTGAAAGACACATTTCGCAATCACTGCACACGCGCACACTGACCAGCAAGGCATGCCTTTTTACACATAGGTGCCTTTTCATTTACTGTTCTCTTCCACCCCAATTTTGTCATCACAACAACCTTGTCTGGTAGGTTAGGCTGAGAAAGGATGACTGGATGAGCCCATGGCTGACTGGGGACTTGAGTCTGACACTCCAATCATTACATCGCTGAGGCACACACAGAGCGGCCCTTAGAGCCCTGGAAAAATATATCCATGTGTGGATCCTAATTGCATGCAGCACAAGAAACCCACCCACCCACACACACACACACACACCACCCTCCCCAGTGTCCCATCCGTCCTCCCCATCCTTGCAAAATGAAGCAGCAGCTGTAAGGGGAAGACTCACTTCCCAGGAAAAGCAAAGCAGAATTTGCAAAAAGAGTATTTACATTAAAGGCTGCAGAGGGGAAAACAACCCTTTTTACCTACCCCTCTCTCAAGAAGGCAGTCCCCGTCACGGCTGGCCTCGTTGCAGTTCCACGGGCATCGGTGGGCGTTGCCTCAGCACCGAGGGGGAAGTCCTTTCCAAGCAGCCGGCCTTGATCTTGTTTGTCATCTCTGCTCCAAAGACAGCCAGGGGAAAAACCTCAGAGCTCAGCCTCCTTGTGGAGGAACGGTCCAGACCTTGGGAGACATGGGGATAGAGGGGGAAATAACCCTTGCTTTTCCTTTCACATACTCCCCATCCAGATTAGTTTTTCAAGGTAGATTCCTGCACTCTCTGGCCTACGCTGTCATACCCTCACGCACAGTGGAAACACAAAGGGGCCACGGGGAGGAAAACATCAGAGGTACGGCGGGTGAAGAGTTTATTCCACACTCAACAGCTACATCTTCTGGAATTTCTCTTAGTAGGGCACTTACCAGACTTATCAGCATTCTCTCAAATCTGTGGCCACCCACATCAGAGGGACACCTCCCCTTCCCCTGGGAATTGCAAGGCAACTGTTTTTAAAGAGGAGTTCTGGAGCATAAAAAGGAGTTTTGGAGTATATTTAATTGGTTTCCAGTTGCATATTTAACACTGTAAGGGAGATGTTTCCCCCCTCCCCATTGTGCCTTACCTCTGGGACCCTGGCAAGTTAAGAGGTGATAAAAATGGCTAATAATAATAATAATATATAGTGGTAATAATGAATTTATCTGTTACCCACCTCTCCCCAAGGCGGGGTACAGAATAGATGGAGTTAAAATTGTAGTTAAAATAAACATAGAGCACATACACAGAACAATTAATACAAATAAAAATATTCAGAGACCCCTGTCACTGTCCCCTTCCCCTATAAAAAAAACCAACAACACCTTTCTGTTTTTTGCATCTGTACTGCCAGCAGGAGACAAACTTCCTTTTACTGAAGATTATTGATATTCCATCATGCCACCTTGCTCGGCCACCCCCCTATGTACACCACTGCTACTCATCAATATGAGAAAAACAGTCCACTATAAGGGCAATTGAACCTTCCAGAATCGTATACACAGAAACAAGTCTCTGCCCTCAAGGAGGTTCCATTTCTACTGCCAGCTTAGACAGGTTGACACAGAAGTCACTGCCACTTGAGTGGAAAGAACTGATAGGTCAGTGGTAGAGCATGCAAGGGGTCCCAGTTCAGTCCTGGGCATCTCTGGGTAGGGATGCAGAAGGATACCATGTGAAATCTTGATGCTGCCAGTCAGTGTGAACAATACTGAGCTAGATGGTTCAAACTCGGTTCAGCCCACCTCTCAGTGTTTATTGCTGCCTACTCCCAGGGCACAAGACCACAAACTTAAGATAAATTGGGATGGGGAATGGGTGATTTATTCATACAGCTCCAAAGATCCCCTTGCTTCATGCACTTGGAACTATTGCCTAGAATATCTCTGCAATATATACTTTTCCACAACATCTCTTGCTCCTGGGCACCTCATAACTGGGTCTATAACTCACCCACCACCACCAAAACCACCTGAGACTGCCATGTATTTTTTCCAACCCCCCACCCTTTCCTAATTTATTGGATCTCCTGTGTCAAATGTATGATTGTAAGCTCCCGGGAGGCAGGGACCTATCCTCTTTAACTTCATGAAATGTAATATTGAGAGACAGTGAGAAGCTGAAGCATGGATAGATATGCTCTGCATGCAAGGAAATTGTATAAGCAAATATGGGGCAGGCAAGCAAAGAAGATACTCAAACTTAATCCATCTGGAGGGCTAAATCCACTGGCTGATTCTGTCAACTTGATATGTTTTGGTCTTATAATTTTATTATTGAATTTTGGGGCTTTAGGTTATTGACTTGCCCAGGTGGGGACTGGCCTTCTGAAAGGCGGGATGGACAAATGACTTGTGTGGTTCTACACAATGCCTGCCCACTGCGTATGTAACTGGGCTTTTGACTCGCAAATGAGGCAGCAGATAGGACTGCAACCTAGAAGAAAGAGAGAGGTTCCTGTAACCCTGCCTGTTAATTTAATTATATATTTTATTAACGTATGTTATTGCATTGTGAATATACGTTACTGTTCCAAAAAGTTATCTCCTGCCTGTGGATAACTAGAGAGCGTGTGTGTGTGAGTGAGTGTATATCAGCAGGAATACAGCGTCCAAACCAAAAGCAGAACTTGGTTGGTGCTTTGTCCCTGCAAGTTGTTTCCGACTTGCAGTGAACTTATCACAGGGTTTTCTTGGCAAGATTTGTTCAGAGGGGGCTTGCCAGTACCTTCCTCTGAGGTTGAGACAGTGTTCCTTTCCCAAGGTTGCCCAGTGGGTCTCCGTGGCTGAGCAGGGAATTGAACACTGGTCTCTAATGTCACGGTCCAAAGCTCGGACCACTACCCCACACCGGCTCTCAAAAGAGGCACACGGCCTAAAGGAATCTAGTTCTGGACACCTTAGTCATCACCTGGAATCCTGTGTCCAGTTCTGGGCACCACAGTTCAGAAAGGATATTGACAAGCTGGAACGTGTCCAGAGGAGGGAGACCAAAATGGTGGAGGGTCTGGAAACCATGCCCCACAAGGAAAGGCTTAAGAAGCAGAAGAAAAGGTTAAGAGGGGGCACGATAGCCATGTTTAAATATTTGAAATGATGTTATGTTGAAGATGGAGCAAGCTTGTTTTCTGCTGCTCCAAAGACTAGAACAAGGAGCAATGGATTCAAGCTGCAGGAAAGGAGATTCCACTTGAATCTCAGGAAGAACTTCCTGATAGTCAGAGCAATTTGGCACTGGAATATGCTGCCTGGGAGTGTGGTGGAGTCTCCTTCTTGGGAGATTTTTAAGCCAAGGCTGGATGGCCATTTGCTGAGCGTGCTTTTGAGTGTTTGTTCCTGCATGGCAGGGGGTTGGACTGGATGACCATTGTGGTCTCTTCCAACTCTATGTTTCTCTGCTAGTTCAAGAAGGAAACTGACCAAGCTGGAAAATGTCCAGAAAAAGGGCAACCAAGATGAGACCAAAGGTCTGGATATCAAGCCTTAAAAGGAATTATTTTGGGATCTGAATATATTTAGCTTGGAGAAATGACATGACAGCTACCTTTCAGTATCCGAAGGATGCCATGTAGATGATAGAACAAACTTGTTTCCTACCGCTCCGGAGACTAGGACGTGAACCAACAGATTAAAATGGCAAGGAAAGATGCCACCTAAACCTCAGGAAGGACTTCTTGATTGCAATTGCTGTTCACGGGTGGAAGAGACTGCCTCCATCTTTGGAAATCTAACAGTACTGCCTGTGCTTGCGTGGCAGAAATTGGGTTGGACTAGATGGCCCTTTGTGGCTCCTCCCAGCTTTTAATACACACAGACGCATCTTAAAACGTCCACAGGCGGGCATGTGCTTCACACATGCACATATGCACCCCATGCATTTACACCTTATGGAATGGAGATGCTGCACACGTAAGACGGATGCCTGCACCCATCTCGATCTAATTAAGAGATGCATATCATATAAATGAATGCACGCACATCATTTTCATGGGTGAGTCCTCCAGCCAATCCACCCCCCCCCGTCTTTGCTGGCCTCCATGCAAAGCAGCTCTTCCACCAACCCCCCCATTCAGCCCCTTATGCTCTTATGAATATTCAAATAAGCATGTGCATCTTATGACTATGCAGATGAGCAACCCCCTCCTCTGCCCCAGACTCACCGCCCGCAGCAGGACGAGCATCTTGCTCCCTCTTTTAGGCCTGGGTACCCACCCTGCCTCCGCCGTTGCCAAGGCAACAGAGGACCATGCCACGTGACTGCCCTGGAGCACGTGACCGCCCGCTTGCCTTGCCCCCCTCCTCCTCCCTGCAGCTGAAGGGATGCTAAGGAGCTCCAGCTGCCGGACAACACTGGCCTCCTCGGCACCGCAAATGGATATTCATTTCTCCAGCAGGCTCCAGCTGTACCTCCTCTCTGCGGCCGATGCCCAGTTCTTCCAACAGTTAACAAAGACTGGATGATGATGCTTGATGGTGGAGGTGGTGGGAAGGAAGAGGGAGCAGAGGCAAAAGGGGGTGGAGGGAAAGAGCAGAGAAAGGGGTAGGGGGAAGAGTAGTGAAGCAAAAGAGCGGAGAGAAAGGGAGACAGAAGGAGCACCAGGATGGCGAAGGAAGGAGGCACTCAACCTGGTGAAGCTGGGTAACTTCTGCTAGTTAGAGCGATGGAAACATTTATAGGCAAATAAGGTTGGACTAAGGCAACACTCTGATGAAAATATTATTGGGAGGAAGCATCACTGAGCAATCATCACAAACGCCCATGTAAAATAGGGCTGGAATAAAAGCCCGCAGAATAATAAGGTTAGGCACTGAGCAAGAAGAAAACCAGTCCTACAGCAGCAGACTAAGGAAAATTAATACCATGACTCAGAACTGCGTTTCTTTTTCTTGGCACCACTGTTCCCTCTGATTTTGTAGTCTTGTCAAACAAGAGTATCAGAGAAAAATTCCACTCCAACCTAGGGTAAGCACACTACATCTGACGCAAAAGATACCAAGATTCAGATCTCGCAAGTAGGAGCATGCGATAGATACTTTCATGGCCTTAAATCCTGATGCTGACTTCTGGTCTGCTCCTGGATCCTGCACAGATATCTTATCCAGACTTTCAGTAAAGGCAAACCAATGGCTTGTTGGCCTCCTCAGCCCATTACCTCTTATTGCCCATGTGTACTCATGACTTTCTTCCTTCCAGCAAAGCATCTCTCAGCTGGCCAAAGATCTTCTGTTCCTTGCTAATATTCCCACCCCCCCCCCCACAGACACCAGTTCTCTCGCAATGGCTGGCTACAGCTTCACCCAATGTCTCTGTGCATTCATCTCTCCCCTGTTTATTTCAAGTCCCTCCGCAAAACCCACTTTCTCCAAAGGATGCCTTTGGAGCCTCCTACCACGGTTAGCTGTCTCAGAGTTTTAGACTACATGTATCATCGGACCTATCTGGCATATGGGGGCTATAGGACTAGTTAGTAACACCTGGGAGAACTGTAGGCTGTGGGAAATTGCCCCAAATGCCACTAGAATAATGAAACCATCCTTTCTTTCTACCCCTGCCTTCGTTTTCCTCCTCTTCTGTTTATTCCCTGTGTCTGTTATTATAACACTCTCCCCCTTTCAGGCAGGGACCTGTCAAACCTCCACTTTGTGGAGTATCATGTACAGAGATGATGCTATTTAAAAACATTGTTGTTCTTGACTGACAAACCCAACCTTGTAAATGAGAGAACAAGCAAGATCTCATATTTGGGCTGTGCAGTAAAATTTCCACTTCTGGCTAGTTTTAGCTGCTCCTACCAGCAGAAAGGGCCCAGCGGAAGCAAACGGCCCCCCGTGTGCCAGTATGTATCCTGCCCATGGCAAGCAAGAATCCTGGCCTACTAGTCAATGCAAACACAGACAGCCACTGTCTGTCTGTCTATTACAACACAGATCTTGAAAGGGCTGGCTTGTTTTGGGGGTTTTTTGAACCACAACTCCCAGAATCCCAAACCTAGCATAAACATCTGACTAGCAGATTCTGGGAATTGCAGTACAAAAAATAACATTGTCTGGTTCTGTCTGACCATGGACAGATCTGATAAGGAACTAACTACTCCAGCATCCTATGCCCTGGGAAGATGCCTGACATAATATGAAGACAGAAATCTTGCCCACCTCTCAGTGGTACAGTGCCACTGAACATGGAAGTTCCATTTCTCTCTCTTGCCTGGCAGCTGATGAACAAATGAATGGAGCAGGAGCTTAATACTGGACAACAAGGCAAACAAAAATATTTGTCATGTATCATATTTTTTTAATTAACAATCTTGTAAGCTAGAAGTTGGGAGCACGCTTCTGAAGTGAAGAGAGTGATCTTTGTATGGTGTTGCTCAAACACAACTTGCAGCAGAAGTGTGAGGGCTAAAGAGAAACCTAACTGATCCTCCCCAAATCGCTTTGCTTCTGTAAGAAAGTCTAGATTGTTCTCTGCCTAAAAGCGAAGTCCACGCTCTTCCACATAAACGTATTTGCATACTTGGGCCTCCTGGATGGGGGGCAATGGCGGAGGGAAGACACAGATGGATAAAGCATTAACTTTCAGAGAGGCTCTGTTTGGAAGCAGTGTGAGAAGAACTGGGAGGTCACCGGGGCACAGAATTGGGGCCCTCTTCTGCCAGAAACCCCTGCAGCAGACTGCACAGCAGTTATATGCAAGCAAGCTTTGGAAGCAAGGCTCTCGTTTCACTTGGTTCCAGTTATCAGCTTCCACAGTGAGATTGTCACAGCCACTCTTCTGTCATGACAGAATCCAAAAATCAGCACAAGGGAGCCTCTTGCTCAGATCCCAGGCTCCTTGAGAGCAGCTGGAGGTGAAGCATGGCGCCAGCCCCATCATCTCTTCATCACAAAGCTGGGATCTTCGGCATCATCCTTCTCCTCTTCCTCCTCGTCCTCAGAAGCCTCCTCCTCATCTTCTTCGTCACTGGTCCGCTGCTTTGGGGAAGGCTTAGACTCTGCCACTGCAAAAAAAAAAGCAAGCGAAAGCCATTGTGATGGTTGAGTCTTGGTTCAGCACGTGGAGAGTAAATGAACTAACATCCATTAACTAAGAAATGGAACCTCCACATACAGTGGCTGGCTATCCCCCAGTACATGCTAGCGGGAGTAAAGCAAGGGGAAGGCCTCATTTTGTGAGCCGCTGGAGGCATCTGGAGGTCAGGTCCTATCCATGTAGTCTTTATTCCAGAGAAGATAAGGCAGTTCTTCTACCCCACAGACAGGGAGGGGCCCTCTGTGGCAGCAACAGACCTCTAGCCTCTCTAAGATTTACGGTTGCAATTTGACATCCCCTAAGCACATAAAGCACAAGCAGAGATACATTACGCCAGCACTACCTAACCCTTGTGCAGAATACAACTGAGCAACACATCAGTGCACAGCCACAACACACAACGTTGCTGTATGTGCTGTCCGCAAAATACACCTATTTCATTGTGGCAAATATTTCAGCTCACACATGTAGCACAGCATGGATATGTCACTCTGTGGATGCAGAACCTCTTTGACGTGAGAGAGGCCTTCTCGTTCTGAGACACAAGCTGCCTTGAAACCACTGTGGGCTACAAGGTCTGCAACAGGTGTGGGCCATCCAGATGTGGATGGGCTGCTAATCTCATCAGCCCCAGTCAGCACAAAATCAGTGATGAAGGATTGTGGGAGTTGCAGTTCATCTGCACTGGGCAAACCACATGTTCCCCATCACTGGTCTAGAGCTGCTTCCTCCTCCACTCAAACTTAAAAGTCCACATCCGTCCTGTGACCCCAGGCTCCCAGTGTTAGGAGACCCCCTCCATGTGGAAACACAGGTCTTGGTTCTTCTGTTTTGAGGGCAATTGAGAATGACTTGGTCCTTACAATGGTGGTAGCTGCTTTGCCATGGGTCATCCTGACCCTTGGAATCTCTGATCCTCCACAGGAAGCTTCCTCTATCTCTTCCCTTTTTCCCCTCCTCTGAAGATGTGCTTTTTCTCTCTCTCAATAAACTCCTAAGGGCCTCTGTGGAAGACACTCCAGAATCTGGAAAAATAACTGTTTGGACAACGGCTATCAGAACCCTGTAGCCACTGGCCATGCTGGCTGCAGACTCTAGGAGCTGTCAACCAACCAACCAAATGAACAAACACAACAAACATACAAAACAAAACAAGATTTGCTAACAAACATGGTCTGCCAATATTTCTCTTCTGCCAATGGGGCTTAAGAAAAAATGTAATGTCCTGGTTGACTCTTAAAAAAATAAAAGAAAATTTGAACTTTACCTGCATTCTCACTTTTTTGCTCAAGTTTGCTCTTTTTTGCCAGCAATTTCTTTTCTTTTAATTTCTGGCTGCAAAGAAAACAGGAGAGGAATTTAAAGGACCAAATTAATTTTTCAGCTGATTCAGAGTGGCAGAAGGTAAGGAACCAAGTCACCCAAGTGGCTGAAATGCAGTCCTTCACTGCTCTGAAACCCCACCTACTTTGTCTAACAAAAGCAGACATGAAAAAGGTCTTGAATAGCTTTGCCTTGGTCAGAACCAGAAACAGACACAAGCCAAATTCCTCACTGGGTCTTCTGCTTTAAGCATCCCCAAGCTGGCAAGGGGCATCTTGAAGTGGTCATCCAAAAAAGTAACTTGGCCTAACTCTGACCAGAAGGTAGCAGTTATTTGTTCCTATGGGTTGCCAGACAAGGCAGATTTCAGCTAACCTCTCCAGGGAACTCTTCCAGCAGCTGCAGAGTGGTAGCCTCCATGAAGTATACAAAACATCCCTCTTTCGTCTGACCTTGTTTTGTAAAACCAGCCCTCATCCAACCTGCCTGGCCAAGCACTGGGCTTCCTCAAGCTCAGCTGCCTAGCTCTGCCTGGCATGGCAGCATCTACCATCTCTCAATCCCACATTTCCATGCACCCCTAACCCTTCCAAATGTGGAGGGGCTACTGTACTCTGGAAGGCCTTGGGGATTTCCATCTTGGCCACAAAAAAAATCTGCCCTACCGCTTTCTCCTCCGCTTGGCTGTCTGTTCTTCTGCAACCATCTTATTCTTTTCAAGCTTCTTCTGGTACTCCTCATCAAGCTTTTGCTGCAAACAATTGCAAGGAAGATTTTCATCACGAATCCCCAACAAGGGCGAACAAAAAGTCACACACACCCTCCACTCACTGTGCCACAGCCCTCAGAGGTCAGAATGGGTTCTAGCAAACTGTACATGTTGGGAGGGGAATGCATAGAAGGAACCAGGGAAAGCAGCAGCTTTGCAACCGATAGGGCAGCCTGACCTGTTCTAGTCATCTAGCTCCCTTGACCTCGTGAGATGTGGTCCAAGAAAAGGTCCTTGCCCTACCTTAGATACACACTCATGTCGTTTTTGGCATATGCGGCCCTGGCTTTAAAAGAGAAAACTTCCATTCAGTTGACTATGTTTCCTGTGGATATGACTTGTGTAGACCAAACAAGACATGAAAGTGCATACAACCTGATGAAAAGGTTTTGCCTCGCCAGTGTATAAAACTGGACGGCACATGAAGCTTCATGTATTTTATGCTTTGGTCCAATAAAGCTGTTGCTGCTTGTGGATTTGGTATTTTGTTGTACAGTCAGCTCTGCTTCCCTGGGGGTTTAGGGGTACAAGTCCCCCATGACAAATAAAATAAAAATCACAAATGCTATTTCTTTTCACCTGAGAACACTTCTTTAGGAATCTCTAGGTCCTCCAGCACAATTCTGTGGTCAACTTCCAGCCAAAGAAGGTCGCAGAATCATCCTGGAGGACCCAGCAATGCCAAGAGAAATGTTCTCTCTAGGAATCTCTAGGTTCTCCAGGACAACTCTATGGTCCACTTCTGGCAGAAGTGGGTCAGAGTCATCTTGGAAGACCCAGAAATTCCTAGAGAGAACATATTTTTTCTGTAGCAAATAGAGTAAGAATTTTAAAATAGATAAGATAAAATAACCCACAAATAATCAAATCTGCAAATGCTGAACTCGCAAAAGTGAAAGGCTGGCTATTTGGCTGCACAGCTAACATGGCTACTCTTGAATTTTATTTTATTTTTTCACATGAGCCATCAAGCTGAGGGTCAGCAGGCATAGCCTCGGTTCCCATCCTGAGAGAAGAAACCAAAAACGCTGTTCTCTCTCCTTCCCTTCCCAAAAGCTTTTACTTCTGCAAGCTGAATTACAGGGTTTCTGTTTCACACTGGCTAAAAAGACCTGACCAGAAGCATCTATGTTAGGAGGGTGAGGATGTACTACAACATTTCACTGCAGTTCCCCAGCAGTGTGCTACCTATCAAAAGGCACCTGACACCTGGAAGGCTTTGTTCTATCTCTTATGGGCTGTTTTTGCGTTGCTTGGCAGATGGTTCCTTTCCTTCATGTACAAAGTCAACCCCACTTCCAACCCAAGTTGTTCAACTTCAGGAACTTGGGTCTCCCTGACACAGATACTCCAGGTACCTATGGCAACCCAAACCAGGTTTGCTGGAGAAAGAAGACCCCCAGAGACCAGCTGAACAAAAATCAGTGGAAACACATGGAGACTAATGGATGTGGAAAAGCCTTCTGACCTTCTCAGCCATGGCATCCAAAAAGTCTTGCCTCTGGTACTCCCGCCGCCGAAGATGTCGGTAAACATGGAATTCTCCACTGCCGGCGCCAGCGCTAGATCCTGCCAAGGAGCGGGCCAGAACTTAGTGACAGATCACAGGCATGCCGAGCAGAAGGCAGGGGCTTCGACTCTCCTGCCTCTTGGCTTCAAGGGTTTCAGAGAGGAGGCCTAGGAAAAGGCCTCGAGAAACTACTACAAGTTCAAGGACCCAATAATGGGTCGAGGGGGCAAATATCAAGGCAATGCCCAAAGAAATGTTCTTTCTAGGAAACATTTCCTAGAGGGCAAATACTCCGGCTTGGGTGCAGGCTGTCTTAAAGGCTGTATTGTGTTGTGAGAGGGCTCTCTCTCTCTCTCTCTCTCAGTACCATCACCATCACAGGCACATCTGACGAGGATACAGGAAAGAACCTGCTTGCTAGCTGCTCCTAGCCTGTGGAACTCCCAGCCACAGGGAGACAGGGTGGTTCCCTGTCTATTCTCCTTCCACTGATTGGCAAAGGCCCTTTGCAGTCCCTGGAATATTCATTGTCTGATGCAGAAGAATGTGGGGATGTGTTGCATTTGTGTTTTTATCATTATTATACTCAATTGCCTTTAAAAACTGCTTTAAGTTTAATATTTTTCACATGGTTGCTTGCTTAATTCTATTTTAACTTTTATACTATGCCTTGGTTTAACTGCAGTTTGTTTTAACTCAAAATTGTGAGCTGCCTTGTTATAAAAGTGTGCCAAACACACATACGTACAAAACCTTGTTCTCGATGATGTTAGAGGCAAAGATACTTTCAGACATACAGTATTTGTGATGGTAACAAAATGTAGTGCACATTTCAGCCAGAGAAAAGGAAGGCAGCTCACACTGTAAGTTTAACTAAGAGAATGTCACACAGGAAAGGATACGCCCCTACACACACACACCTTCATTTCATCAGGAGTGATGAAGGTGTGATGCTTGTGTCTTAAGCTAAAGACTGTAAAGCTAAGGACTGGGGATGTTGTATTGCTTATCTTGTGCCATTTCCGCACTAGACTGTTATAGGATTCCATAGGCTGAAAGTGGAATAACAGCACTATAGCAGTCTAGTGCGGAAAGGGCAGTACAAACAGGTTTGGAAGCCTTTCTGGCTAAAGGCCGGGGAATAAATGCTGTAAAGGAAGGAAGGAAAGGAAAAGAAATAGGCAGGGCCAAGCAGCACCGCAAGTGGCTTTCTCACATTTCACATGAGCTGGACTGAAAAGAGCTGTTGTAATTTGAAAGTTTTAAGCATCAGCTGATCCGAGAAAGCACCGACCTGCTAATTTGCTTTAAAATTCAGGGGCAAATGTGATCACACTCTGGGAAGCCAAGAACAGCAGAATGTTGACTTTGCTTCAAGAGATCCCTAGAAACTTTGTTCCTCTTTATATCCCTGCCCATCCATCTCACTCCTTCTCTGGTGCTAACAGCACTAATCTGGTCAACTGAGATTCAGGGAAATCCTCTGTTTTGATACAGGCTCATAACATTCCTTAGCATCAGTGGAAGAAGGTTTCTGTTTGCCCAAGAACAATGTATCATACATTGTCATTGATGTGTGCCTCCAAGCTGTTTCCGATTTATGGAGATCCTAAGGTGAACCTATTGTGGGGTTTTCTGGGGCTGAGAGTAAGTGACATGGCCATGGTCACAAAGCTGGTTTCCAGGGCCAAGCATGGAATTGAACCCTAGTCTGACACTTAGGCCGCTACACTATACTGTCTCTCACTGTGCACCTATATAAATTATGCAAAATTTGAGCAACAGAGTTCCAATTTTTATTATTTTGATTCATTTATACTAGTTCTGTTACTCACTGGAGGAGGGAGAAGGAGTCAGGCTGAAAAAAAATATCAAGGGTACTGAAAGGCATAAATACTCTGAAGGCACCAGACCTAAATTGATCCTGGAAGCTAAGCAACATCAGCTTGCGTTATTACTTGGATGGGAGCCCATCGAACAATTTCAGGTGCCGTAGGCTTTATTTCAGAGGAAGGCTATGGCAAACCACTTCTGAGTATTCCTTGCCTGAGGAAACCTTATGAAATTCATGGGATTGTCGTAAGTCAACGGGCAACATGAAGACACACACACACACAGACACTGAAGCCTTGTCCCATAGCATCTTATTCAGCAATCCTGATGATTTCTTCAGATATCAGCAGGCATATCCCAAACGTTTTGAAATTCACTTTCTCGCCCATTTGGACTAGAAGCTTGGTTTTTTGTTTGTAAGCAAAGGACAACATTTTCAGGAAGCAACATTCTTGCAGAATTATGGTGGCCATGCACATACCAGACCCTGGCCAAGGGAGTCCTCAGTTCAATTCCCTGTTTGCTTGCATACCTCCTTGCCTTCTCTCTCTGCCAATGTGGAAGCCTGAATCATTCACTTTCCTGAATCTCTGTATTTACAGTCATAAACTTGACACATTTAACTTCAAACACAGGGATTCAGAAGCACAAAAGTGAGTCATAGGACTAAACGCCCAACAGCCAGTGAAATGTAGATGTGATCTGTTTACAGTTTACAGCAGAGTGCAAAAATGGTTAGCAGCAACCTTCCAAATCACCTCTGAAGCAAGTTTCAATCCTCCTCTTCTGCCCCCATTCAACCTCTTCTGCTCCCCACAAACGAACCTGGTCAATCTCCCCTCCCTGCTACAAAAATCCTTTCAGATGGAAGATTCTTAGAACAACGGGGGATAAGCCAAGAAGCCATTTTAAAATAGCAACTTACCCATAACATCTCTAACAAATTCTGGGGGTGGACGGGGTGACCATTCGTTGAGCTTTTCAGGAATTGGAACCGTCTTATCCTGCAACGAGAAAAGAGCAACATTCCCATGCTTTCCTCTAACATGAACAATTGCTTTCTCGGAAAAGAGAAAACATGTGTTTTTTTTTTACCCACAGAGGTTGAAACCTAAATCTGAACAGCAGTGGGAAGGCTCAAAAAAACACAACATATATTTTTTTCCCCACAAACATGGGAAGTATGACAAGTATGACAGCAGGTGGTTGGCTGTATACAGGAACTCAGAGCCTCCACCTTCCTCTCATCTATACGAACAGAAGAGAACAGCAGGTTGTGCTGCTGGATCTGATCCCACCCTCCACCCACAAACAAGTTCTAGAACAGGGGTGGGTAGCATCATGGGCATCATTGGAGGGAGCAGTTCTCTGCCCTGGTGGCCTTGTGAGGCCTGCCTGCCCAAAAATAGTTTTTTTAAAAAAAAACCTTCTAGATGTGTGGACATCTACTTCAGACTTTCTACTTCCGACAAGCTGGAGTGTGGCCAGAGGATGACCAAAATGGTGGAGGGTCTGGAAGCCATGAAGCCCTGTGAGGAGCGCCTTAGGGAGCTCGCTGTGTTTAGTCTGCAGAAGAGAAGGTTAAGAGGGGACATGAGAGCCATGTTTAAATATTTGAAAGGAAGTCATGTCCAGGCGGGAGAGGGCTTGTTTTCCGCTACTCCAGTGACTAGGACAAGGAGCAATGGATTCAAGCTACGAGAAAATAGATTCCACCTAAGGAAGAACTTCCTGAAGGTCAGGGTTGTCCAGCAGTGGAATCTGCTGCTTGGGAGTGTGATGGTCTCCTTCTTTGGAGGTTTCTAAGCAGAGTCTGGATGGCCATCTGTTGTGTTCTTGCATGGTAGGAGGTTGGACTGGATGGCTCCTGGGGTCTCTTCCAACTCTATGATTGTAAAGCAGACTTTTTTTTATAGTTGAACAGAGTGGGGGGGAACGCAACCTATTTAAAAGCTGAACTGCCTCTACGAGTTGGGGGGTGTTCTAATGAGATAATTTATTCTCCAAAGTCTGGGGGTGCTGGAAGCAGCGTGTGGCTCCACAGCCAAACATTGCCTTCTCTTGATCATAAGAAATCGGTAGAACTGGTGGTATTAGCTAAGACTCCATCAGGACCCACCTCAGTATACACAGGGTGAAGTAGCTGGCCTCCCTCATGTGGATGGAGCCCCTCAGAGGACTACCAAATGGGGTAAGAGTCACACATGGGCATCAACATCATTAGATACAAGGGATGGGCAAAGTGTGGCCATAGCCGCTACTAGACTGCAAATCCCAGCATCCTTCACCATTGGCCAGGACTGATGAGAACTGCAGTCCGACAACATTTGGAGGGCCCCACTTTTGCTCCTCCTTATTCCAGCACAAAGGTTAAGGTAACATAGGCAGCCACTGGGATGAAGCCTTGAGTGGCAACAATTCTATTACACTGAGCAATCATCTCTAAAAGGAACACACAATTTAAAACACTCCAAACAGAGTGCAGCCCTCTTAGCTGAGAAGAAGAAAGGAGGAGGAGGACCCTCGCTGAACACAGCAGGGCTTCCTTTCAAGCCAATGTGCACAGGACTGCACTGTAAGAAAACGTCACCGTTTGCTCGGCGTAGCTGCTTCCCACGTTTATCACAAGTTAATTGACAATTTAAGTATATGCTTTCACCTGCACACTGTACACTGCGCTCTTTAAATCAATACAGATTTGATACAGGGATCCCACAGCAATCCTGTTGCAACAGCGTCACTGGCTGCCAGTCCATTTCCGGGCACAATTCAAAGTGCTGGTGATGACCTTTAAAAGCCGTAAACAATGTATGTGTATTGTTATTTGTTGTTACGTTTAATAAAATTTATAATAAAAAATTTAAAAAAAATAAAAAAGCATGTGTATTGTTGTTATGTTTAATAAAATTTATAATAATTTTTTTAAAAAAAAAAGCAGCCGTAAACAGCTCTGGTGCAGATTCTTCAAAGGTCTGTATTTTCCCCTACGAACAAACTGGTCTTTGAGATCTGCTGGGGAGGCCCTTCTTTCTATCCCACAGCGTTCACAGGCATGTCTGGTGGGAACCCAAGAGACAGGGCCTTCTCAGTGACTGCCCCCCAGGCTCTGGAATTCCCTTCCCAGAGAAGAACTGGCACCCCCCACACACACTTCTTTTCTACAGTCAAGTAAAGATGTTTTGATTCGGCAAGGCATTCGATGTGTGATGATATGCGGCCTGATAGAATGGGCTGGATATTGTGAACTGCGTTGCTCAAGTGTATGGGTGTGGGAGTTTTCAATGATGCACGTTAGCTTTGTATTAATTCTTTCTGACCATTTAATTGTGTTTTAATTTTTGTATTTCGTGATTTTTCGCTATGGTCAGCTACTGTGAGTCCCAACCTGGGAAAAAATCAGGGCATTAATAAAGATGATGATAAAAATAATGATGACGGTGATGATACAAAAGCATCAAGCCTGCCCCAAAGTTTTGACTTCAGAAAAAGGCCATCTTACGAATGGCCAAGCCAATCACAATCCATCTCTTTGCATTAGGATATACAGTTATATGCAGTTTAGGTAGGAGTTTAGAATTCCCAGCCAGAGAGCTCTTTGGCCTCAGTAAATTCCAAACCCCAGAATTCCACAGGAGGTTGAAAGTGGAATAACAGCACTACAACAGTGTAGTGCGGAAAGGCTCTAAGGCACTCCTGAAAGATACCCATTCCCTTCTAGCAGGTGAGGACATTATGAATCATAGAATCATAGAAATGTAGAGTTGGAAGAGACCCCAGGGGCCATCCAGTCCAACCCCCTGCCATGCAGGAACACCCTCAGAGCACTCCCAACGGATGGCCATCCGGCCTCTCCAAAGAAGGAGGAGACCCCACCACACTCCATGGAGGCAGCATATTCCACTGGCGGACAGCCCTGACCGTCAGGAAGTTCATCCTGAGGTTCAGGTGGAATCTCCTTTCCTGCAGCTTGAATCCATTGCTCCTTGTCCTGGTCTCTGGAGCAGCAGAAAATAAGCCCTCTCCTTCCTCTACGTGGCATCCCTTCAAATATTGAAACATGGCTCTCATGTCCTTTCTTAACCTCCTCTTCTGCAGACTAAACATCCCCAGCTCTCTAAGTCTATCCTCATAGGGCTTCAGGGCTTCCAGGCCCCTCACCTATGAGGACAGACTTGAGAGCTGGGGATGTTTAGTCTGCAGAAGAGAAGGTTAAGAAAAAGGCCATCTTATGAATGGCCAAGTTAACCTTATATTTGGGGGTGTCTATTTTTGGTCACTGTGGAAGTTTATATCCCCTTCCTCCTCCACGGCAAGCAAAGCCAACCCCCTTGACGAAGGGCTTTCCAGAGGGTGCGCCGTGACACATCAGTGTGTCGCCTGAAGTGTGTAGGTGCGTCGCTTACAATCTTGGGCACGTATGTCATTATTTATCAATCATACATTTTAAAAAATATACGAAAGGTTCTCATGAGCCATGTTGTGTCGCCCTACATTTTGTTATTGCAGTTTATGTCTGGATCGCTTACAAGGGGTTACGTTAACCTCCGATTTGCTGTTGTGTCACAAAACGACGCATGTCTAAAAAGCGGGTTGCCAACCCGAAAAGTTTGGAAAGCTCCGCCCTGGACCCACTGCAAAGCTGCTGACAACCCATGACAATTGCGTGACCGTTGCAAGCCTGGGGGAGAGCAGGAGGGTCCCAGAAGCATCTGGCAGTGTGGTGCAGACATGGCCCCGGCCCCTGTGCAATACTTACGCCACGCTGGACGGCAGAGACCACCGCTCTGGACCCCTGACCAGGCCCAATGAGGCTGGGGGGGCTTGGAGAAGGCAGGATAAGGAGGAGGAATGGCCCCACTGGGCGCCCTCAGGGAGCCTGGACACCCACTGGGGGGCTTGGGTGAGCCAGCTGCTCTCAGGCCCGCCCTGGCCTACCTCGCAGGGATGTTGTGAGGACCAAAAGGAGCCCAATCAGTACCCTCAAGGACAAGCATACATGCAACCAATAAAGAAATTAAACACACACCCACCCCCCAAAGAGGAATGTGGGGGGAATGTAAGGCATTCCAAGCCCAAGAGAAAAGAAGGGGCAGGGAAGGGGGGCATACCAAGTAGGGGGAGATTATGGGGGGGAGGTTTGCCCCTCATTCTATGTCCCCCCCCCAAAAAACCAGGGGGACACCCAAGCCCCGCCCCCTCCGCCCAAGCCCCGCCCCCTCACCGGGTTCCGCATGAGCCGCTCCAGCTTGAGCCGCTGCTCCTCCGCCGCGCTCCGGGGGATGACCAGGGGCTGCGGCTCCTTCCGGGGCCGGGAAGGCCGCGCCGTCCCCGCCGCCATCCTCGCCGCCGGACCCGCGACCCCGCCGCGCCCCTCCTCCTCTGCGCCAAAGGCCGCGGCCCCGACCGATGACGTCACGGAGGGCGACGGCCGGGTAGGCATGGAGGCGGCGGGGGGCGGGGCGGGGCCGCTCGCCCCGCCCCGCCCCGCCCCGCCCCGCCCATTCCCTCTTTCACGCTCTCTCCTCCTCCGCTCCCCCTGAAGGATACATATATTCATGAGGGCTGATGAATATTCACGAGGGGGCTGCGCCTGAGGCGTTCAGAGGGAGGCGCGGCGAGCGTGAGGGGAGGCTTCCCAGAATCCTTTGCGGCCGCGCTTTGGCCTTTCTCTGAGGGAGGTGTTTCTGTTTAAAATGTCGCCGCGTCTCTACGTGGAAATTGACCAAGAAATTAGGTTTAGGAAACGGGGAAGCGTCGCGAGGCGCCAACCACGTCTTGTCACGTTTTTAATCTGTGTAAGAACGGGAACAAAAAAATATCCCAAGTGGCATTAAAATAAATTGTGAGGTTTAAAAACAACAACAACAACAACTGGGTTCATTGTTTTTTCCACAGACTGAGGAGGCCGCTGAGGAAACTGTGAAGCACACACAATTACTGTAATTACCGCCTGAATACATACAGAGGTTGGGTTCCTGAGGGGAATAACACTGCCCTCCTCCTTGCTGCTAGGGCTCGGCTCCAGCCACAGGCCCAAGAGTTCTCTGGCTGAGGATTCGAAAGGCCCCTCCCTAAACCCCAGGATGCCACGGAATCTTCTCAGGCAGCCCCTGTATTCTTGCTCTTCGGATCAAACGACACGTTTATTCCAATCTTCCATTTTAAGATTGCTGTAATGTCTGCACATGATGTTTGTCTCTTTTTCTTTCACCCCGCAGGCCAAACAGCCAGTTCTTCCAATTCCACGTCTCTCGTTGTCTTGGCTCCCTGGCTCTAGACGTCCTCCCGTTTTCCTAAAACGAACCGTATTCGGATGCAGCCTGACCGACGCGGAATTTTTAGAATTTCCAGACCCACAAGGTAACGCATTTCGAAATCTTTTTGCATTACGGCACCAACGAGCAACACAAGGTGCCATTGTTATGTCTGAGCGTGCAATGTTTCTGCAGTGGGCGCCTTTCCTTCACTAATAGCTACAATTATAAACAGAGTTGGGTGTATTGTGTATTCAGCTTCCAATACCCGGGGCCATGCCAATTCTGTGCTCTGAATTATCCTAATTAAATCAGTTTGCCTTAGTCATGCTTAATTTATTTTGCTTTCATGATTTAGGGTTTCATCATCCAGGCCTGTCTGACATTTTTGGACAAAATTCCCTGCGTTCTCTCTCCCAAGTGATGCAAAATTGAGTAAATTGTAATTGCTTCCACGCTCTGCAATATCAATCCGGAGTTTTGAAGTGCGTTCACACGAATAACCCCATTTTGTCCATCAGGTGGCACTAGCACACCTTTAAAATGGATTTTTTAAAAATTATTATTCACTACGCTAAGTGGATTTTAAAATATGCCCCATATTTATAAGGCTTTGTTTTAGATGTGTTGCACATGGTGGGTGTTCATTCCCCCCACCCAAATGGTGATACTAAGCTACCCCGTTCTGGTTGTAACAAAACTTTCCCTTTGCAAAAGCGACAGATAATCAAAACTAGAAAATAAGAGAGGATGACTACAAACATTCTCATCAGAAGGACAACACAGGAAAACGCTTAGATTGTGTTTGAACCGCCGCTGGTAACAGCACAGAAGATAAACCTTGTGTTGCTAAGCCTAATAAGGGATTATAGACAGGCAGGTTAAGGAAAAAAAATCTTATAGCTAACTTTTATCCTTGTTTTCCTATTCGAAATTGCTCCAGCGGCAGTCATTACCCATCCATGTGGAAGTCAGATGCTACGTTGCCTGAACAACTTGCCTCTTTGCAGATGCCTTGAGGTTCGTTTTTGGGGGGAAAGGCAGAGTTTAAATATAATATGAGACTCAGCAAACAAAACAAGCAAGGATGCATGGTGGAGCTTTCCACTCTCTCTTGAACAAGAATTCACAGAACAGCCTAGACAATATTTTCTCGGTCCATTTGTCTTTCTTTGACTCCAAAGCCATTATTTGCATCTGCTGTTGGCCTCTTTATATATACTTAGGCCATGTTTTATAAATACATCATCTAATCAGTGAAGAATTTTAATGCTAAGTTAGCACTGCTTAACAATGCTGGTCGTTTCTTTCCATAACAATTTCCTAGGCCATTTCCGCACGACACTCTTATAGCATGATAATTCCACTTTCAACCTCCTATGGAATCCTGGGGTTTGCAGTTTTGGTAGGGGCCGGCTAGCCCCTCCCGAAACTGCAAACCCCAGGTTCCAGAGGAGATTGAAAGTGGAATCATCGCGCTATAAAAGTGTCATGTGGAAATGGCCCTAATCCCTACTGATAACTTTGGATGCTGGAAGGACATCATTACCACCCACCGTAAAGCTACGTGGCTGCTTGCATCCTCCCAAACTGGTGCCCTGTGGGCTAAATTTCGACGTCACCTTCCTTCAGTGTACCACACACCAAACCACTGGGGAGGAGCAAGCTGGCAATCGCCGGCCACGCATACCAGAAAGCAAAATGCGGATACCTGCCTTGCTCTGCTCCTTGGAGGCAATCCGGCACCAACATCAGTGTTGCATTGTCACATCTGAGTGTGCCAGGCAGAAGGGGCAGAGAAACATCAAAAAAGAGTTTGGGAGGATGAGTTGTGTGTGCCATCCTCCCCACATCCTTCCCTTTGTGCCACATGTTGGTCCTTTTATACTTACCTTTCCACTCCTTTTAGACAACTTAAAACAGAAAACACATCATCATGGTGGAAATTCTGGAGACATTCTTTTTCCACCTGAGGTTTTAATCTTGACCATATCCAGCTCATGGAATGGTCCCTTCTTCTCACTCCACCCCAGTGCACTGATCACAGAATTGCAATTCCTGGAGGGAGAGAAAAACGACAAAGAAGCCAGCAGTGTAGATAATGGTTTCCTATTGATGAGATCAAGTTACTTTCTTGGATTACAAGCTCCTAGTTATCACCCAGCTAGCCTGGATCTTTGTCATGCCGACTAGACAGTCCTGGAAGTAACCCAAAAATGTAACTTGCCTGGATTCTGAATGAATTCTAACATTAATCCATCATTAGTATGTTCACGATGTTGCTGGGGGGGGGGGAAATAGTATTTCCAATACATTACTTTGTTCAGAACTTCTTTTATTCCCCTCTCCACCCTGCCGAGAAAAGATGAAAAAATGCCATAACATTATCATTTTTACAGTTAACAGGTTTGTTTTGTAAATAAAATGTCTTCTACAGCACGTTAAAACTTCTTCACATTTTTTTCTTTTAAAAAAATCATATTTACAAATTAACATTAACTCCGTCACTCCTTTCAGTCTGCTTTCATTCCATTGATCTTATTGGCATGGAAATCAAGGTGGATGGATAATTTCCCTTTCTCTGTCCATTCTCTCTGCTCAGCTTGGTGGCCAGAGAATGGAGATCATCTACCTGGGTGATTCTCTGTAGACGAAGGTGGCGGCCCAGGAATGGAATGGACCACTGTTGCCCCAAATACTATCAAGCATCCATTTGGGGAGGGGGTGATAGAAAAAGAGCTGTGCCTATGAAGCCCCCATTTATGGAACATTGTCCATGTTGCAAAGGGTTTCCAGAATAATCCATCTCTCGTATGATGCGGCCGCAATCCTTTTTGCTGGATGCATGTGGAACAGCTGGGATTTCTTTCTTTGAAAGTCAACAAAATTCATCTCAACGAGTGGCAATTTCTCCCCAGAACTAGGGGTCCCTTCCAGATGAGGCTTGTATTGAGTAACTGTTCCTTTCTCTTTTTAGAAGCAGTCCAGACAAAATCTTCCTTTTGTGGCTCTCCTGTGGCTTCCCGTTGCTTCCCTTCAGTCCAGTAAGTGAGAAAAGATGGAAGAATCGAACAAGGCCTTTTGAATATTAGCCCCACAAGGTATGGAAGCACCACTGATTTTTCTAAGAAGAGATGCCACCTTTCAGAAGGTTTTTCTTTATATAGGAAGAAATGCCATTGGGTAGCTAACCATGCTAATTTCTCCTGGCGAGAAAGGAAGAGATACAGTCTCCCTCGAGGATTCTCTGTGCTATTTTATAAAGGCAGAAACTGTGGCAGAGATAGGTAATATGGGATGTGGACAACACAGAGGTGCTCCCACCCAAAAAACGAATTTGGCTTATTTTGGGGAATCAGGGTGGATTTGCCTTTCATATTCCTAAAGTTGAGTTCAATGTGAAGCTTACAATAGGTTGTTTTTTTTTCCCCACAGCATTGCTCCCAAAATCCTCCAATCTGTTATGCTGCCTGGGGCATACTGGGAGCTGGGGATCATAAAGCAACTTTTGCAAGCATTCATTCTGCCGGATAAAGAGACCAACGGGAGGAAGAGATGCTCCTGCACCTGCAACTACTGTCATGTGGAGGAGCCATAACCTGCTAACTAACGACAACTTTGGCAAATGTAATACACAGAAATTATTAATCCTTAATTCACTGGGCAACCTGTTTCAGTGCAACATCTCATCTCAAGTTGTGAATACAAAACTAATAGGAACGTTTAAAATACTAAGGCCTAAATCCAATGTTACCTTCACATAGGCCATGTCCGCACTAGACTGTTACAGTGCTATTATTCCATTTTCAACATCCTATGGAATCCTGGGATTTGCAGCTTAGGGAGGGGCTGGAAATGGCCCTAGTCTATAGCCACTGATTAAAAAAAAATAATTAACCAACTGCTGACTTGACAAATTCCCATTGATTCAATGGGTCTAAATCCAATTTGTTTGTCCAAATTAGAATGTGTGCATGCATTTGCCCCTTAAAGTTATCCCTCAACTTATGGTGACCTCATGAATTTCAGAGGATTTTCTTAGGCAAGGAACACTCAAGAGGTGTTTAACCAGTTCCTTTCTCTGAAATATAGCCTACAGTACCTGGTATGCATTGGCAGTCTCCCATCCAAATGCTAACCAGGGCTGACCCTGCTTGGTTGTTTTTGCACTTATATAGATTCCAGTGACTCAGTGCGTCCACTCACTTTGTAAGCACCATTTGGATATAGGCCTAACCAGTAATATTTCCAAGCATGGCTGTGAATACTCCCAGAGGCTCGTATGAAACTTTTTTGGTCCTAACCATTATTTAAGAGCTGGACCAAGACTTTGCTGTACCCACACAGAACTTGAGTGACTTCATTTGTCTCGACTTCGGTGAGCCTACCCTAAATATAGCGACATCTAGACCCGACCCAGCCTTCTGGAACTGCTGGTTTTGCATGTGGTTGTCTGACACTTCATTCCACACTTGCACGCTCTGAAAGCACAGTGGGGCCGCCTAAGTTGCAAACTGGCTGGAGGTGCAATCGACATTGTGACCAAGTGCTGGCACGGGGGGGGGCAAAGTTGAAACCTAAAACAGGAAGCTGCAGGCTAACACCTCTGCAATAGCAGCCTGTCTGCCAGCTGTTTTTGTGGTGATGGAGTTAAGACATTTACCAGTGACCTTTTTCAGCTTTCAGGGCAGGTTCTATTCATCAATAGAACAACCATTTCTGTAAAGATTTGCTGCTTTATAATTATCTCGGGCAGTTTCGAGCCACATCTCTTGAACTCCTTTATAGCTTCCAAACTAACATGCAATCCTGAAATGCAAGTGGGGGCCGCCACCACTGAACCTAACCAGGACTTAGGTCCGAGTAAACATCCCAACGACTGCACTAGTCTGATCCTAACCACAGTTCTGTGCTTTCATCATGATTTCAGTATTAGACGGCGATGCTAAAATAGCACAAGTTTATTCTGCACCCAATCAACCACTCCTAAGCCCCGAAACTCCTCTGCCGTTTTCCAGAT
The DNA here is from genome assembly GCA_948474755.1 of Ctenosaura bakeri. NCBI lineage: Eukaryota > Metazoa > Chordata > Lepidosauria > Squamata > Iguanidae > Ctenosaura > Ctenosaura bakeri. Next base: position 167,329 of record CAOLHI010002569.1, read on the forward strand.
TCTGGGTTTATATGCAGTTCACATTGGAGCTAATTTTTGCCTTATCTTTCATTATGTTTAGTGCAAAGCAGAACATCCAGATGTTCTCTGGCTAGCACAGCTAACAGTATGGGGTGATGGGAGCTGCAATCCAGCAACATCTAAAAGATCCGCTCACTACCCTTCTGTTTTAGATTCTCACATTAAGGCCATTTCTGCACTACATTGTTATGGTGCTATTATTCCACTTTCAACCTTCTATGGAGTCCTGGGGTTTGCAGTTTTAGGGAAGAGCATTTAGACTTCTCAGCCAGAGAGCTCTTTGGCCTCATGAAACTACAAACCCCAGAATTCCACAGGAGGCTGGAAGTGGAATAATAGCACTGTAACAGTCTAGAGTGGAAATGGCCTAAGTGTGCGTTTGAAGCCACTTGGTTGTGTTTTTTTGCTTTCTACGCCTTAATTTCAGTGCTCCCACAATTTTTCATTCCAAGTACCATAATGACTTTGACATTTAACTCTGTAATCATTTTCTGTATGAATCAAGCAGAAATTTCCTGCAACCAGACAACTCTATTTCTATTCAGTGAAGGCTGCCATCTTCCCTTCTCTTTGTCAGAAAAGACAAAGTTCATTCTCTGAGAACAAGTGGCACTCTGCCCTGGATCAGAAGTTTCCACAATTTCTTAAGGGCAAATACAATCCGGTATGGGTCACAGGAGTTTTGCTAAACTGCACTATGATTTAATTTGCACCTGAACCAAGGTTTGTCCAATTCAAAGAAAGTACAGGACTCCTCTTTGATAGAAAAGAGAACTACTTCAGGGACCAAGGAACACCAAAAAGCAGCGTTAGACATCTACTAGTGTTAAGTTGCTGGAGTTTTTTTTCTGCCGTTCAGAGCTATTATGTGCAAAATCCAAAAATGAGAGGTTACCAGAATTCAGGTGTAAATAATGCTTTCATGTCACAGAGGGTTTACTCAAGAGAGGTTTTCTGTGATGGATGAGAAGTTGCTTGTTCTATGTGCAGCTTTGGCAAAGATTCAGAATTGCAAATTGGTAGTTAAGGGCAGTAACAGGGTAGCTGCTAATAAACCAGCTTTCAATCCCACATGGCTTTCTGCACACACATTGCTCCTGCTGGCTGTCCAGATACGATGCTTGCAGCTTTTGGAGACTTGTAATTCTTTGTACCTGCCTTCTACTGACACTACCCAGGGGTACTTTAGTGGGGCATTGTACAGAACGTGGGCACAGCTCTGTGCTGTATTTCAGGACAAAGCTATGTCAAATAAGCACACATAAAAGGCAGCTAATCCAGTATCAGATCACCAACCCTGATGCAGCCAGCTAAGTAACGAAAGGCAGCGGTTGATGCCAACCTCTGGAGACCTTCTGCCTGAGTTATACCATGGAGGGCAAGATGTGGCCTACAAGCATGCATGACTCTCTCACCTGTTTTGTTGGGGGGTGCCCCTCTAGATTCTCCCAGGCACACAGAAAGAACAGGAAAAAGAGAATTGCTGCCTCTAGAAGCTTCCAGAAGCAATGATTTGCCTTTAAAATGGAGTGCTACACCACCCTTGCCTTGTTTGCAGCAAGAATGCCATCCCCGATGGATCGCAAGTAGGGACCGGAATTGGGTCATGAATTCTCACAGCCTGACCACCCCCTGGACCACAAAGACCTCTGGTCTGGCTACAGGCCCGGTATCTCCATCTATGTGCACTTAATTTATGGTGCTATTCTTCAAGAGCGCAGAACTTTGGCTCCAAAGGAGCAGGACTGAGAGGGTGTGATGGCACAATGAATCACAAGAAACCTACCTATTTACAGGGGGAAAGGATAGCAGAACCCAAAGGCCCAAAGAGCAGCAATTCAGAAACAGATCTTTTGCAAGCAATTCCAGCTGTAGCTCTCGGAACACAAACCAGGGTGAGCCAGGAGCAATTTGAACTCATGGTAAAAAAAAGTTATCTCCTACCACTCCCCTCCCACATAACAAACCTTCCTGATTCCAACAAGACAATTTAGGTGGAGACAAACATAAGGCAAAGAGTCCCCAACTTCACAGAGACCCCGAAGTGGTACATTTCCTCCTCATTTTGGATCATTCTTCTGCCACCCAGCGGACAAGTAAGAGACAACGGCATGTTTCATTCATTTTTTTAAGGGTATGACTAGACAGGAGTGTGGTATTGCCCTGTGTCCCTTCTCGCCTGGATGCTCGGAAGAGGAAGGGGCCACCTTCAGTTTGTGCAATGGAAAGAAGAGCAAGGGAGCAAAACTCTTTGCAGGGCAAGGAGATGGAGGTGCCACACAGACACACATTCGGAGGCCGAGAGAAAGCTGACGACCCTTGAGATGTGGAAGGAGGTATGCCGGAGGCTCTTCCAAAAGCAGCTGTTCCAAAAGGAGAGGACACCAGTGTGCTGGAAAGGAGAAGAAAAATAAGAACTCCCAACAGTATGATCAGTAGAAAGAATACTGGTTTTCCACGGCTCGGGTTCTGCTCCGTGAGCCCTCGCTCTCGTGGTAATCCTCTGCCCCGATGGCGGAGGAATCAAAGAGGCGCTCAGTGCTGTTGCTCCGGCTCCGGGCGCTGAGGGTCCCTTCCATCCGGTGGTAGAGCGAATGGCTGGCGGAGGAGGAAGAGGACGAGGTGGTGCCCTCGGAAGGGGAGGCCGGCTGAAAGGTGACCGGGAGGAAGCTGGAGAAGTAGTGTTGGGACTGGAGGTCGTTTCGGCACGTCGGCTGCTGGGAGGCCACTGCTGGGGAAGGACTGACGTCTAAAATGGAAGGGGAGCAAAAAGGTGGAGAAGGTTAACAAAACCTGGGAGAGAGCATCTTTTGCACTTTAGGAAAGTCCCAGCCTTACTCAATTATTCATTCATGTGTCTTTACAAGCCAATTAAATCTGAAGAGTTCCAAATGCTGTTCAAGAATAAATAAAACATAATATGCACAAAGCACACATTAAAATACAGGCACATTTAGTTAACAAAGCCTCTAACAAAAATGTTACAAAGTCGCCTTATGCTTATCCTGCCACCCCTGGGTAAGTTGTTGTTAAGTTGTTCAGGGCTTTACAAACAATAAGTAACCTTATATTTGGCCTGGTAATCAATAGGAAGCCAGCGCAATTCCTTTAGCACAGACATTATTTGCTGCTGGTAGGCTGAGCCGCTCAGAAGCCTAACAAATGATTCTGCATAAAAAGAGACTACATCTAATTAAAAATAAAAATTAAAAATATTAAAAATACCCTTGTTGCAAACAGCTCCAATGTATGAAAATGTACTCAACTTAAATTCATCACTTTCTATTGTTTTCAATTTGTTGCTCCTTAGGTTTATATTCCCAAACTATTTTAATTTCTAAATTTCCTAAATTTCCAACATTCCAATAAATTTCTATTTCAAAAATCAATATTATTAACTCTTTTAAAATACTGTTATTTAATTCCACTATATTATTACTCCTTTTAATCAAATCAAATCTATCTTAAACATATTACAGCAAACAACTTCTATTTAATTTTTTCTCGACATCTTTCTCAAGATAATAATATACAACGACAATTTTTGTTTTTACAGAAAGACACAGTATTGAGCAAGCTCAAAATCCTAGAGTCATCAAATCACCCTCATTTATCCTTAAAAATTCTATTAGGCATCTCCATTCTGAAATAAATTCTTCATCAGAAGTTCCCTTGCCACCTCTGGTTCTTTAATTACAGGATCATGTTACTTCCCGTATTTTTTGGTTTGCAATATATGTTTCGTTTTCTGTAGGTCCCCTTGAGAACCAGTCTGGCAAGTGGTAAACAGAAGCTGAATAAACGCCGTAAGGTTTCTGATTCCATCTTATTTGCTGGTCTTGCTCTGCAAAGCGTCAAGTCAGGTGCTAAATGACAACGGCACTGTTTCCATGCTCGGCTCTGGCCAGCTCCCAGGGGAGGTGGAACATCAAGACCGGGAACTAAACCTACCAGGCAAGGGGCTCTGTGCCACGACGTAGCTGCGGAGGGTGATGTCGGCCGACCCGCCTGACTCCAGAGGGATGGGATGCATGTGGAAATGCCTCAGCATGTCGAAGATGGTCTGGAACCAAAGGTGCTGGACGTGGCACTGGCCGTTCTCATTCAAGGACAGTCGGAGATGCTGCAAAACATTGCACAGATGTGGATTTCAACACACCAAAAAAGACCACCGTACAGGAGAATTAAAAAAAAAAAAGACTGTGGCTACTACTTAGGTATTTGATTTGACTAATTATGTATGTTTCTTTCACTGATCTATTCAGTTATATCTTCTCCAAGAAAATGCTGTGCATGGAAGCATGGGTAGAGGAGAAGCACGAACCTGTCCTGAATATAAATAATAAGAGAGCAGGGGGGGCTGCATAAAGAGCTGCTATTTTGGACGATATTTCTAATGTACACACACAGACACACATCCTGGACAGCAGCAACAGATGTGCCAAAGCTGCCAGCACCGAGCCTTCTCCATGCATGTATATACAAGGTGGATCCCTACCCATACTCGCCGACCACCTCAAGCCATGGCAGAGGATCAAACGCCATTGCATCTCCAAAGCAAGCAAGGGCATTTCCACCACTAACTTTCTTTGCCTCAGACTCTGCAGACAGAGCAGATGAGCCAAAGTGCCTGGAGAACTTGCCTCCTTTCTTCCGCCTGGCAGGTACAAATGGATCCCGTGCCAGGAACCAGGCAATTCAAAGGCAAAGTGGTTTGGGTGGATGCTTTCTAAGGCTTTTGTTGTCTCCTGTTTTGCACTTCAGTTAAGACGAGGACCCTTTCCTCACTAGCCTGTAATACTGTGAGGCCCCTCTCTAAACTGCAAACCCCAGATTCCATAGGATGTTGAAAATGGAATAATAGCAATATAACAGGCTAGTGTGGAAACGGCCTAGATGCCAAGTTCCTCTTCAGACCACGGAAATGTGACTCTTTCTGGACTACAACTCTCAGATCTCTCTGTCTGTCTCTCTCTCACACACACAACTACCATGCTGGATGGGAAATTCTGGGACTTCTGATCCAAAAAGTAACTTTCTGAGCTCTGGTCCTCCTAATCAGACAACAAATCCAAGATTGGAAGAAAACCAAAACACATCATGGTCAATGTGTTTCACCCAGAAAGCGCAAAGAGGAGAATAGTCGTCCTGCTGTTAAGAGACCAAACTGCAAATCAGGTGTCTAAAATCTTCTTAAAAGTCTCCAGGCAGATGGGAAGCTAGGAGACAAGCACCCACTGTAGCTTTCTGACCAAGCACCAGGTGAGAGGAAGAGCTGGGGTCACTTGCCTTAGCTTTTCCCTGGAAGTTAAAGGTCAGCACGTATTCGCCTGGCCGCGTTTCACTCTGCCGAATGACAAAGAGTCCGTGGCTTCTGGCTCCGCCAAAGAGCACAAGCTGAGCGGCTTTGACCCGCGACAGCGTCCCGTGGAACCAAGGGAAGTCCAAAAGGTTGATCTCTGCTTCTGTTTCACCTTCCTCACCTGTGACGGTTTGGGCACAAAAGAAGTCACAAACGAGGAAACAAATCGGGCAATACCTTTGTTAGTAAAAACTCCAATTACATCTGTGTGTAAGCTTTTGAGTTCCACAGAATTCTTCCTCGGGAAAGTTAATTTTAAAAAGTTGGAGGCAAAGCAAGAAACTTGGCTAGTGGTGCTCAGCACTCTGTGAAGGATACACGCATGCACATGTTTCCCTTATGTGTGCGCATATCTCCATTACTGGGTGCTGCGGGGGTTTGGTATTCCCTTCTTCCCTGAGCGGCACACAGATCTCCCATCTATCCACCCACAATTTATTAGTAGCCCTCTGAAGTCCCCCATACAGCCATTTGCTGCTCAGCAGGAAGCAGGCAGGATTGCAGAACTGTCTGGCTATGTCCCTGTCACCGGATGCAAAATGACGACATCAACTCTGAGATCTGCCCGAGTCGTCTGGGGGTCACAGCCCTGCTGCAATCATTTTGCATCAGACACTCCTGTGCTCCTCCCTGCTCCCCTCAATGCAAGAAGCGGAAGGCTTCAGTGGTTGTTCTATAAGTTGGGGTGGGGGTGGTATATAGCCCAGCCAAGTATAAGCCTGGACCTACTTTGCTATGCTGAGCCACACTGGACTGCAGCCATTGTGTCCATGTAGTGTGTAGTTAAACCCAGTCCCAAGATGAAAATTTGAGACTGGATGATTCTGAACATAGCAGGAGAGAATGGGAGCTTTTCCACCCTGGCAGGTGGGCACCGAACAACGCTTAGCAATCCATACTGGGATAGAGGGGAAATTGTGAACCCTCATCTTGGAAAAACAGAAGACTGGTGGTAACTCAACAGCCCTGCTTTTGTTTTCATGGAAACAAGAGAAAAATCTAAATGCAGACCTCCCTCCACATTTGTGGATCTGATTTTTGTGAATTTGATTATTTGCAAGGCATGCATGTGCCTTCCTTACATTTTCCCCCTCCCATTTGCTTGCCTTTTGCCCAAGGAGGTGTGCTTTCCTTCTCAATGCCCAGGCAGAAGGAGGGACTCCACACATGGAGAAGAAAGGCACACCCAGACAAAAGGCAAGGGAATGGGAAGAGGAGAATCGGACGTGGGGCTGCACCCTCCCATTTACTTGCCTTCTGCTCAGGTGCATGAAAGGAAGGCATGCATTCTCATTTGGGCAGGGGGGAATTATTTGTGGTTTTTTGACTTCCGCAAGGGTTCTGCATCCCAAACCCTCACGAAAGTGGAAAGACAGCGTGTTTATGCATCTTGGGGAAGCACAGCAGGACACCCTCTGGCCGTTTCATACTTTACTTCATTTTGCAAATTTGTATTACATGACAGTCTATACTCTGCTGCAGCCCATGTCGTCTTTGTCAACTATGTCTGAAAATACATCCATTTAACCATAAGATTTGCATTTGTGATTGCCTAACTCATAGATTATGTTTTGGGATGTATATTTGTTAGTGTGATTCCCCAAAGCTCAGAAACATTAGTGTTAGTGCCACTGCATTTATTTGCAAGTGTTAAAGAAGCATTAACCTGTTGAGGGAAAAATATACAAACGAACGATGTGGTGATAAATGCATTAAATTAATATATCTCATAGCATTACTAAATAGGGCTGGCAAAATATTAAAATAATGGGAAACAGAGACCATTACTTAGGGAGGAAGAAAAGAAAAATGCAGAATGCTGTTGATCTTTAACGAATCCTACAATCGATGGCAAAAAATCTGAACAGATTAAAGGCAACAAATCAATTGCTAATTAATGATTGCCAAACCTTGATACCAAAACAATGCCACATGGAATATGAATTAGGAAGACAGCCTTTCTTATGGAAGAAATGAGTTGATTGTGAGATTTATAATTTGGGCAGGTCCAGATCAGGAATTTTTCTGTTCTTCAGTACTGAGTTCTACTTATCAGATCCCGGTGAGTACGTTATAAATACAATATCTTTTTGTGCCTCAAAATGGAAAATCAGCTCTGAGTGCCTGTGGTGGAAGTATTAGTCATATCCTGGTAGAAACTGAAACCAGGAGTCCAGATTATAAATGGTTGTCGGAAAGTGCTGAATTTGACATTAATAAAATTAGAGTTAGATTGAGTGGAACTCGGAGTTAGATTGTGCAGTACCAACAGAAAATCACCCTCGCTTAAATATTTACAAATCTTTATACTGAGCACAATGATGGCTCTTTAGATTGAAATTTTTGCCTTCCACTAAATGTTGGTGATGTAATACAGATCATGCTTCCTTATAGTATACGATGTGTGGGTGTTCAGTGGTTAGATCTTTTTGGTTGGTTGCTTTTTAGGTATATAACCAATCTGAATCTGTGCGGTGTGGAATTTAACTGAGGGTCAGTGTGGTTAGATCCAGTGTGCTTTTACTCCCGTTAAAGGACTTATATTTCCAGGGTGGAGAAAAAAGACAGTGATATTTATCTGTACTCTGTCTTTTCCCGAAACAGAGACTCAAGGCTGCTCACCAAGTAAGAGAAATACAATAAAGTTAAAACGTGGAAGAAAACAACATTAAAAATGAAATTAAGCTGGAATTAAAAGACTTAAGGCCGTTTCTGCACTACATTGTTATACCCTTCTAAACCTAAAATGAAGTTCCTCTGCAAAGAAAACCTATCATTTAAAAAGAAAATACAAGCATGCCTCAGTTAGCAAAGAAGACGGCTTCCTTCCTTCTTTATCAGAAAAACTGGCAAAACAGCATGGAAAGAACAGGGATAGGTTCTTACGCCACAAAAAAGAAGAGCTGTTCCAACATTTGTTAGTTTTTTCTTTTTCTGAAATTCAAAATTAACTATGTGCAGAAGTGACATGAAACAACAAGGTCAGGTAAGACTTAAGAGACCAGGGCCTTTCCGCACTATACGGTTATAGTGCTATTATTCCAATTCCAACCTTCTATGGAATTCTGGGGTTTGTAGTTTACTGAGGCCAAAGAGCTCTCTGGATGAGAATTTTAAACATCCCTCCCTAAACTGCAAAGCCCAGGATTCCATGGGATCATAGAATCATAGAATCATAGAAATTCAGAGTTGGAAGAGACCACACAGGCCATCCAGTCCAACCCCCTGCCATGCAGGAACACCCTCAAAGCACTCCCGACAGATGGCCATCAAGCCTCTGATTAAAAACCTCCAAAGAAGGAGACTCCACCACACTCCACTGAGGCAGCAGGTTCCACTGCCGGACAGCCCTGACTGTCAGGAAGTTCTTCCTGAGGTTCAAGTGGAATCTCCTTTCCTGCAGCTTGAATCCATTGCTCCTTGTCCTGGTCTCTGGAGCAGCAGAAAACAAGCCTTCTCCCTCCTCTACGTGGCATCCCTTCAAATATTTAAACATGGGATGTTGGAAGTGGAATAATAGCACTATAAAAGTGTAGTGTGGAAAGGCCCAAACCTTTATGAGTCAACGATCAGAAGATCTCACTGCTTTAGCTGCTCACATACTTTGTGGACGTCACCTTCCAGGTGACCTTTTACAACTGTGACGCAGGCAAAGAGAAATGCAGCTCCTGTCTTGCAAACAAAATCCTTAGCCGTTTCTTTAAGGAAACAGGGTACCTGCTGCATGGCCCCCGGTCGCTGGCGAGTCCAACGTCTGAAGGAAGTTCTCCAGAGGCACGTGGGCTCTGTATTCCCCAGCAGAGTCCCTGCTCCTGCTGTGTGGCGCGGTGACAACTGTGGCAGCATTGAGTGTGGTGTCTGGTGGAGCAGCAGAGCTGGCACATCTGTCCTGAAACCGGGACACATCTGGAAAAGAATCACAGCTTTTTAAGAAGATACTCAGACTTCCACTGGCTTGTCTGTTTTTCTGCAAAGCAAAACAATGCCTTATCATGTCACCGATGGGGCATTCTCCTCCTCTCTTTGGGTTTCTTGCAATGCTTTAAAACCTACAGATATCTGCATGAATAGAGATGGTAGCAGGACAAAAAAAAGGGATATCTGCACCCAGGCATCAGCTGTTCCGTCATAACACTTTCCATTTTTACCTTCGAAGAGATCACTGATCTCCATAAGAGATCCATCTAAGCCATAAATGTTGTCTTAGGCCATTTCCGCACCAGACTGTTATAGTGCTATTATTCCACTTTCAACATCCTATGGAATCCTGGGGTTTGCAGTCCTCAAAGGCCCTTCCCTAAACTGCAAACCCCAGGATTCCATAGGATGTTGAAAGTGGAATAACAGCGCTATAACAGTCTGGTGCGGAAACAGCCTTATACAAGGCTATCCGGGATCAAAGTGTACAAATTAACTTCTTAAGGAAAATATTTGACTTTGAAAAAAACAAATTCTTATTACCGTCAGCCAGGAACTCACAGCTACAAGACGACACCCTGCTCGGCAGGCAGGCCCCCTGGGTACACGATGCGAGTTCAATGTCATCGCCACTGTCCCTGGAAGGAAGAGAAGAGCAGGTTGTTGGACACAGGAGGAGAAGGAGAAGGCACCACATTATCTCTACCAGCACTTGGAAACATGATTTTTGATGCTACAATTAGCAGATTCCCCTAGCCAGCACGACCAAGGGGACCCTGGGAGTTGTAGTCCCCCAGGAATCCTTTTCTGGATTCTGTTCACTGTGCAGAACTGTCATCCGCTTACAGGTTAAAACAATAAAAGTGCAACAAGACTCCTACTGAATCTAACCAAGAAGTCCACCTATGCATTGGCTCACAGTGGCCACTAAACAAGTCCAAAGCAGCATTTCAAGAAAACAGAAGCCCTCTCCCACTTTCCCCCCAAGCAACCGGCACACTGTGGTAGACTCTTCTGGAAAATGGGGGTTCCATTTCTAACCAAAAAAGAAGAGACCTGCCAGAATACCTAGGCTTGATTTAGTCCTGAGTCTTGTTCCCACGTGAGACAACAATATTCTTCTAGGAAACCATGAAGGTAAAGTTGTAGGATATTTTAGCCCCATCCAATGATATTTCGGCAACTGGTATTCAAAGGCAGACTGCCTCTGAAGCTGGTGGCCCCGCTGATCTTTCATGACAAATAGCCACCACTAGGTCTCTCCTCCTCACAATGATCTCATCCTACTTTAAAGGCATCTCAATCCGTGGCCATTCAGTATCCTGTGGCAATGAGTTCCACCAGTAATATTGTGGACAGTGTGAAATGGTAGCATGAACTACGAAGCCCATCAAGTCACTGTGAGCTAGGCAGGTGTGGAGCAAGGAGCAATGGATCCAAACGATAGGAAAAGGGATTCCGTCTGAACCTCAGGAAGATGGTCAGAGCTGTTTGGCAGTGGAATAGGCTGCCTCAATGGAGGTTTTTAAGCAGAGGCCGGATGGCCATCTAATCGGAGCACTTCGATATGTATTCCTGCATGGCAAAAGGGGGTTGAACTGGATAGGTCTCTTCCAACTCTCTGATTCTATCTGATGACATCAGGTCTTCATTTCCACCATGAAGCCCGGTGGATGTGGTAGCTGTACCCCAAAACATAGCTCTCACAAGTTCTCCCCAGCAACACAAGTCTCACAAAAAGAGAACGAAGGGCTCAAAACTGCGCTGGAAGAGTTGTCATCACAGGCTTTCAAGGGTCAGCCTGGATGCACTTGCCTGGAGGGGTCATCCACATCCACATCCTCTTCATTGGATATGGCTATATTGTTCTTGATGGAGAGCCGGAATAGAACTGCCTACTTTCAGAGAAGGCTGACTGTTTTATTTCCGTGCTCTGCCTTTGGCTGTTTGCAAGCTGCCTTATTTCAGGTCAGACAACGGCCAGGATCCAGTGGAGTTCTTTCACCTCCGGGGCCAGAAGAATCGGGACTTACTTCCTCTCCATACTCTCCTCTGGCATTTTCTTGCACCGAGAATCTCCGTGGGGCTTCCTTTGACTACAGCTCCTCTGAGTACAATTACTAGAGCAGTGGTTCTCAACCTGTGGGTCAGGACCCCTTTGGGGGTCGAACGACCCTTTCATAGGGGTCACCTAAGACCATCGGGAAATATGTATTTCCGATGGTCTTAGGCTCCATTCCCTCCTCGGTGGTGGTGCGCAAGCATGAGCCATGTGCTTGCGTCCTTCTGCCCCCTTTGGTGGGCCAGGGTCAACACTCTGGAAACTTTTCCCATACTGCCCCCCCAGCAGAAACGAGAGCAAAGCAGAAGCAGAGCCCGGGGGGGGGGTTCTTGGAGTTTTTTCCTGGGGGAGATGCGCTGCTCCTCTTTCCCTCCCTGCCTGCGCCCCTGTTCCTTGCCGGCGAGGCGGCCTTTGCCAGGGGGACGGGCATTGTAAATAATAAATAAATAAGAAATAAATATTAGGAAGATTGAGAACCACTGTACTAGAGAAACAGGCTGTATATATTAATCAAGGATGGAGAACCCAAGGCACTCCTGAATCTGACCCTCAGAGTTTCCCCAGTTGGCCACACCGCCTTCCCATGATAGCATCATTTTCTAGTTTCCTAGTTTTTATATGGTTTTTTTTTCTGCCTTCCAAATCATTGAAACATCTCTCCCAAGGCTGAGTTACTGGCGCTCAGAGCTTTAGGACAAAAATACCCTGTGTTTGTTTAGCCTTGTCAGCTCGATTTTGTCAGGAAGAAGCGAACAGAAAGAAAATGAACTCCTGGAAACGTGGTGCTGGAGGAGTTCTACCCATACCAAAAAAAGACAAATAAACGGATTTCATGGCAAAAATCGAGCCTGAACTCTCCCTAGAAACCCACATGACCAAACTGAGGCTATTGTACTTTGGGCAGATCATGAGACAATGTGAGTCACTGGAAAAGATAGTAATGCTGGGGAAAACTAAAAGCAGCAGGAAAAGAAGAGAATTATGGAATGACTCCATCAAAGACGCCATGGCCACCGTGGGTCTGCAAAACCAGAGCAATGCTGTTGACAACTGTGCTCTTGGAGTTGTCGTATCCTTTGTATGATCGCCATAATTCAAAGCTGATCTGACAGCAAACAGGAATGCACATTTTTGGCCATACCCCTTTTGCTGCTGACCTCATCTGCTATTTGAATGCATCCTTGGGAAGGTCTCGGCAATGAAGTGGGGCCCTCGAGCTGAAAGACATTAGTCACCCCGACTGCACGCATTGGGGTGGGGTGGCCCATGGACTAGTACTGGTCCACAAGTCATTGGCTGTCAGCCCCTGGTGAGTTTCCATTAAAGAAACAGCTGTAGCTCATGGGTATATAATCATCCCTCCCCATTCACTAGGGTTAGGGGCACAGGACCCCCGTGAAAGTGGAAAAAACAGGAATAATTCTAGGCCCTCCCAAACCATATTTAACACACACAAAAAAGCACGATCACCATATTCAATCCACCACGGATTCCTTTGGGGCATCAAGGTTCCTTCACAAGGCAGAAATGGGGGGCTGGTGGGGCTTATGGCCACCTTCACTGTCGCCCCACATTTTTAATAGGGCCTTAGAAGCTTCGTTCGCAGTTTCTCGGTCTCACGAGGCTTGCGGTCCCTATTAAAAATGACACAGAGAGGCAGCAGAGGGGACAGCAAAGAATCCGTGAATAATCAAATCTGCAAAAGTGAAACCCCCAAGTGTGGAGGGCGGACTGTAAACCGGCCCTGGTTGTAGTTCGTGGCACCTGTGAGGGACTGGGGGGAACTGCCGGTTCCCACATCAGATGGTTTGAGAAACGCTGGTCTACACAAAGCCTCCTGCCTTCCTATCTCCAGCTATCTCAGGCATGCAGAGGTACCCCCGCTTCCCCCGCTCAGGGCTAACTTTCTTCTGGCCCTTTCCACAAAAGCATCTTAAGCGATCAACGTTCACTCCATCTACCCACGATCTCCTTGCCTTATAGGCATGTGAGAGAGATTTTCTCACTGAATACTCCTGAATGACCTCTTTCCCCACCTCTCTCTTTCTCTCCAACCGAGTGGAATAGGCACAAGGTGTTCCTAAGATGCAACCGGAGATTACAAACACACACACGGGGCAACCGTGCAAGTGCTTATCCCACCAGCTGAACTCTCAATGGCTTCAGGGGGGATTTGTTTGCCATATGCCATCAAGCCAGAAGTGCTCCCGGGAAGAAGGAGGTGTAGCTGCGGCTTTCCCCTGTCCTCTGCGAGGGTGGGCAGCCTCTCCAGCTATGGAGCGAGGGAAGAAGCGGGTGGCACACTGGCACTTCGGCCACTGAGAGTGTGGTCACAGCTGCTGAAGTACAAGCCTGGGTATGCCCAGGGCTGCCTCTGCATCTGGACCTGCCGTGGACTCACTCCAGCCCTTGGCTTGGTTGTCCTGCCGAACCTGATCTCAACAGAGAGAAGTGTAAGGTCCTGCACTTAGGTAGAAAAAATGGAATACAGAAATATAGGATGGGGGACACGTGGCTGGATAGCAGGACGTGTGAAAGGGATCTAGGAGTCTTCATAGACCACAAGCTGAACATGAGTCAGCAGTGTGATGCGGCAGCCAAGAAAGCCAATGCAATTCTCGGCTGCATCCATAGGAGGAGTATGGTGTCTAGATCGAGGGAGGTACTGGTACCACTCTACTCTGCTTTGGTTAGACCTCATCTTGAATCCTGTGTCCAGTTCTGGGCACCTCAATTCAAGAAGGACATGGTCAAGCTGGAGCAAGTCCAGAGGAAGGCGACCAAAATGGCGAGGGGCCTGGAAGCCATGATGCCCTATGAGGATAGACTTAGAGAGCTGAGGATGTTTAGTTGCAGAAGAGAAGGTTAAGAGGGGACAGGATAGCCATGTTTAAATATCTGAAAGGATGCCATGTAGAGGAAGGAGAGGACTTGTTTTCTGCTGCTCCAGAAACCAGGACGAGGAGCAATGGATTCAAGCTGTAGGAAAGGAAATTCCTCTTGAACCTCAGGAAGAACTTCCTGACGGTCAGGGCTCTCCGGCAGTGGAATCTGCTGCCTCCATGGAGTGTGTTGGAGTCTCCTTCTTTGGAAGTTTGTAAGCAGAGGCTGGATGGACATCCGTTGGGAATGCTTTGATGTGGGTTCCTGCATGGCAGGGGGTTGGACTGGATGGCCCCTGGGGTCTCTTCCAACTCTAGGGTTCTATGATTTCTGTGATCTTTTGCACCAAAAAATTAGCACCCCAAACACGAAGTTTGCAAATTTGAAGGAAAATTGCTCTGTGATTAGAACAGGGCCGCAACCGCCTTTATTCAGCCTCAAGGGGATGCAGTCCTTACCCGGGATCTATGCAGTCTTGTATATCCGCCACCCAGGAGTGTTTCTGCAACGAGTCGATGGTTTCTAAGATATACTCAGCACCATTTTCTACCTAGATGGAAAACACATACATATATATAAATAGCAAATATTTAGGATACTTTAACACACACATATAAACCCCAACACACATATAGACTGGAGCTAGAATTCAACTCCAGAAAGCCAGGAAGTAATAATATTTTTAAGTCAAGGAAAGAATATGTGTGTCTCACCAGTGAATACCTGCAGGAGTATGCCTGCACCAGAGCTTGGGAAAAAGGATTCTTCCACAGACTATGCTAGAGGAATCTGGGAGTTGTAGTCTAAAAAAATAACTTTACTGCTGTATCAGAGGTACCTTATTAGACAAGGCATCCTCTCTTGTGAAGGGGGAGAAACAGACTTGGAATCCTTCCTTGGATACCTGCATTTTTTTACAATTCTTCTATTGGCTTTGCTGACTGGGGAATTCTGGGAGTTGTAGTCTTCAAAATTAACTTCTCCGCTTTATTCCTTCCTGTGAAGGTGGACGACAGGCCTTGGTGCTTCTCCTTGGACAGCGTTTGCCAGCTGCAATTTTCATAACCAGTTATAATAAAAGTATCTCTCCCCCGCTCAATAAGGTATTGCCTACTTTTCAGCCTTTTTTTAGGAAATCAAAAAGCTTCTTTTTTAAAGAAATCAATTCTTTAAAAAAAACAGCCCACTAACGCTAAATTAGGTAAGTACCACGGTGCTTCAAATTAAGGGTTGGCCATTGGTGGCCTCAAAGCCATTGTTGGACTACAACTCCCAGCAGTCTTATCCAGCACAGCCAATGTTCATGATCGCCACATTGAAGGGATGTCATGTCGAAGATGGAGCAAGCTTGTTTTGTGCTGCTTCGGAGACTGGGACATGGAGCAATGGGTTCAAAATACAGGAAAAGAGATTCCACCTAAACATCAGGAAGAACTTCCCGATAGAAAGAGCTGTTCAGCAGTGGAATATGCTGCTGCCTCCATGGAGTGTGGAAGAGTCACCTCCTTTGGAGGGTTTTAAAAGAGAGGCTGGCTGGCCATTTGCTGGGGGTGCTTTGAGTGTGTGTTCCGGCATGGCAGGGGGTTGGACTCGATGGCCCTTGGGGTCTCTTCCAACTCTATTATGCTGTGAAATAAAGTTGGGTTTGTCAATTCAGACGAGAAATACTATGTTTAGCAGAAACTATGTTTTGCAAAACAAATGATCAAACAAACCTTCAAAACATGATTCTTTTTTTTCCTGATCTCTGGTTTGTTGACCAATTGCAAACCATGGTTTGTTAAATTCAAACCATACAAACCAAACGAAAAGCGATCACATTTTCTTTTTACTCCTATCTCTCCCACTCCTGCTTTCATTTTTAACTGCTTTTGTTTCTCTAAGGGGGGAAATTGCATTCTTTTGTTTTATTTCTACCCCACCTTCCCCTCCCCAAAGCTGGGACTCACAGCATAAAAAAGGAATAGAAATAAAAAGGCAGGTAGCTAGAAAAAGTTAGATCCAATCCAAGACATTTTACTGCCCGAGGAAAATAACAAAATATACTCTATGTACAGAGTCCGGTTAGACTGGCAGCAAAATGTTACTCCAAGACTATTAATGGAGATATCCCCTGCCATACCTTCGAGGGTTAGGGCTAGTTTAAGGAAAATCATGTGGTCGAGGGGCAAAGCTGTGCAGTCCAGGAGTACCATTCCGGACATTGCCACCACCGTCCCCCAACATCTGCTGCCTGAGGCCACCGCCTCCCCATGCCTCATGCTTGGGCCGGTCCAGCAAGGGAGAGAAACATTTCAGCCAGCAGCGAGCTGTTTTCCATCCCTGCTTTCCCACCCTCCTATTGCATCAGTGCTTTCTACAAATTTAGAGAGCTGGAATAATAATATTAAAAACATTAAAATAATAAAATAATAATAAAAATAATAATATTTTTTTTAAAAAAATCTAGAGATTGCCAAATGCAAAGCAAACGTCATCTTCTCTTTCCCTCACTCTTCCCAAAAGTGCCTTTTATGCTCCCTGACAGTGAGCTGGGATGGAAGTTTGCAAAAGTTCCATTTGTCAAGGAAGGGGTCCGTGGCAACCCCACTGGGCCGGAGGGCACTGTTGTTACAGGCCAAAGTCGGTCTTTCAAAGGGACCCTGCTGCTTACGGGATGGTATTGCAGTTTTAATAAGATGATTTTTTTCCCCCAGTCAGGATAAAAGGAAAAAAGAGAAAAATATGCTTCAAATAAATGCTGGACAAACTGATCCAAAGAAGCACTTCATCTTCTGTTCCTTTTACAACAGAGAAAAGTGCACTGTGGAGTTGGGAGGCCTGGGTTCGAATCCCGGTTTTGCCACAAAGGCGGCGGCACACTCTTAAGTCTACTTCAGAGGGTCAGGCCAAGGAAAAGTTTCAGTCCATACCTTCCTGCTGCAAGCTCCTTGGAAGAAAAAGAGGATTTTAAAAATCCTAATAAGCTTTATTTTAAATGGGAACAAGGAAATTGGGGTGGACACTTCAGGTATGGACTCCACCAGTGCAAGTAACCAGCACAGCTGATAATGACAAATGTCCACAGTCCACTTAGGCAGAAAAAATGGAATGCACAAATATAGGATAGGAGACACGTGGCTGGATAACAGTATGTGTGAAAGGGATCTGGGAGACTTGGTGGACCACAAGCTGAATGTGAGCCAGCAGTGTGATGCGGCAGCCAAGAAAGCCAATGCGATTCTTGGTTGCATCAACAGGAGTGTGGTGTCTAGATCAAGGGAGGTAATGGTACCACTCTGTTTGGTTAGACCTCATCTGGAATATTCTGTCTAGTTCTGGGCACCTTATTTCAAGAAGGATATCAACAAGCTGGAGCATGTCCAGAGGAGGGTGACCAAAATGGTGGAGGGTCTGGAAGCCATGAAACCCTATGGGGGGGGGGCTTAGAGAGCTGGGTATGTTTAGCCTGACAAAAAGAAGGTTAAGAGGAGACATGATAACCATGTTTAAATATTTGAAGGGACATCTTGTTGAAGATGGAGCAAGCTTGTTTTCTGCTGCTCCAGAGACTGGGACACAGAGCAACGCCCACGTTTTCTCACTCTGTTCTAACCCCATCACACATAAGGCGGCAAAGAGCCTTGAGGTGCCCCTACGATGTGCAGTTTGGGAGAGAAGGCATAAACACGGGGGGCTAGCGAAGCCACTTTACCTTCAGCACAAATGTGTTATCTTTGTCCGGCATCTCCAAGGGCATGGTCGTCCGCACTTCGATAATGGCCGAAAGAGGGATGCTGACCTTCGCTTTGGAAGCCTGGAGGCCGGAGAGAAAGAGGAAGCATTGTAGGATTTTTTTTTTTTAATCTACTGAAAGAAAGAGACTAGAAATAACATTTTGCTCAGAGACTCGCCAACACCGGGAATAGGAAGGTGAGCCGTGGATCAGCCAGCGCAGTTATTAAAAAACCCCATTCCCCTTGCGCTCTCTAGTCACACCAAGATCTTTTAATTAAAAGCACAGCACCCCAGCGGGAAACGAAGGAGGTAAACCCGTTTCATTTCCATATTTTAACGCACAGATTGTATGGCGGTTCCACCGACAACGTCAGTTTCCTTCCTCTTCTAAACATTAAGCGAAGGGCCTCTGCAGAGAAAACGTCTCGTTTAATAAGAAAACACAGGCATGCCTCGGTTAACAAAGACGATGGCTTCCTTCCTTCTTTAACAGAAAATTTGGCAAAAGGGCACAGAAATAACCAGGATAACCATTCAATAATTTCCAGCTCCTTTTTTTTTAATTCAAGACTAACCACATTTATTTATTTACTTTAATTACGATACAGTCAGCCCTCCACATTTGTGGGTTTCGCTTTCGTAGATCGGATTATTTACGGATTATTTGCTGTTCCCTCTGCCGCCTCCCTGGGCCATTTTCAATAGGGACTGCAAGCCTTGCGAGGCTGAAAAATGCAAACAAGGCTTGTAAGTCCCTCTTAGAAATGGTGTGGGGCAGCCGCGGAGGGGGCAGTGAGCCCCGCCAGCCCCCCACGTCTGCCTTGGGAAGGAACCCCGATGCCCCAAAGGAATCCACGGTGGGTCGAATAGGGTGATCATACTTTTGTGTGTGTTAAATATGGTTTGGGAGGGCCGAGAGTTATTCACGTTTTTCCCACTTTCACGGGGGTCCTGTGCCCCGAATCTTAGCGGATGTGGAGGGATGACTGGATTTGTACGTTGTCTTTCTCCCCAAATGAGACCCACTGTGAAGAAGCAACACGAAACAAGGTCAGGTAAGACTTAAGAGATCCACTGAACGCTTCTTCCAAAATGCATCCAGGATGACCTTTCCGTTCACCAATCTTATATACAGCTATGCTATTTTTATCGGCTGGGGCCGGCGTGTAAACTGTTCCCCCCTTTCTCTCCCTCTTGCTCTTTGCACATGCTGAGTATTCTGGATTCCGGAGGCACCGGCTGTTCACCTTCCCTGTGGTCGACCGGCAGACACCGCTGCCTTGGGATCACCCAGAACAGAATCCCATCCCTTCCCCGCTCAAGGGGACTTTCCGCACTACAGTGTTATAGTGCTATTATTCCGCTTTCAACATTCTGTGGAATTCTGGGGTTTCTAGTTTCTTGAGGCCCACGAGCTCTCTGGCTGAGAATTTTAAATGTCCCTCCCTAAACTGCAAAGCCCAGGATTCCACAGGAGGTTGGAAGTGGAATAATAGCACTATAAAAGTTCTAAAAGCCCTTCTCTAAACTGCAAATCCCAGGCGTCCATGTGTGTAGGGTGGAAACAGCTGGAGTTACAGCTATGTCCAGCCTCTCCTCAAACGCTCCAGTCCTGCTAGTTGTGACTCCGACAATGAAGCTAAATACTCCATGCCTCCAACAGATTCAGTACCTTGGAGAGCAACTTTACAACCCGAGGGCCTTTCCTTAAACTGCAAAGCCCAGGATTCCATAGGATGTTGGAAGTGGAACAATAGCACTACAACGGTGTAGTGCGGAAAGGCCCTGAGTTAAAATACAGAGTGTGTTCACTGCCCCACGGATATGGAAAGCACAGCTGTGTTTTCTCCTGTGTTCGGCAAAGGAGGAAACATGGTCTCTCATGGAGCCAGAGAGTATGGGAAAGCTGAGTTACAATAAGCTAATTAGCTTTTCCAAATGAAGAACAACCTGGAGAAATGTGTACATTGAGCCTGGAGGAAAGCAGAATTGAGAGATGACACGACAGCCATCTTTGAACGTCTCCAGCAACATCATGGCTCTCCATCTCTGGTCTTCCAGATGTTTTGACTTCACCTTCCAGAAGCCTCAGCCAGCGTGGCTGATGGTCAGAATTCCTCAAAGTCCAAAATACCTGGAAGCCCAGAGTATGAGAACCATGCATGTAGACAATGGAGAAGACGGAGCTGGCTCGTTTGCTGCTGCTTCAAATACGAGGACTAGAAGCAATCGATTCAAATGAGAAGAAAAGAGATTCCACCTAGAAGGTAAAGCTGTTTGGCCGTGGAAAGGGCTAGATCGTCACTTCCAATTCATACGATATTAACTAAATCCACCTTGGATACTGAGGAAGATAAAAACCAAGCCACAGAGTATGGCAAAAACTTGAATTATCTCATTTCTTCTGTCTCTTTTCCCTTCCTCCTGGATGCCTCCTGATTCTGTGCCAGTTCTGTCGCAGATCCCGTTCTATTTTGAGACTTCGTTTTACTTTCTCTTGCTTTTGTCTGCTGCGCTATTCATTTCTTTCCCCACTTGCACTGTAAAATACCTGTTACCTCCTCCAAAATAAGGGGCTGAGCTTATGGGGGTCGTGGAGCACAAATCACCAAATGTGGAGCTAAGCAACCGTGTCTGCCCACCTTCCCGTCCTCAGGGATGAAGAAAAGGTTAAAACGGAGTGAACCGGAAACACAATCCCTGGCTCTGTTTGGCAACAAAAAGGGTTTCACCGGAATGGGATTTTCCATGCTCTTGTCTGGTATGTTGCTCTCACAGTGGAAATAAATTCCCTCCGGCTCAGTTTTCACAGCTTGCCGCGGCGGGAGGAAGGGCTTCTTGCAGGCGACGGCTGAGCCGCACATACACAGAGACACACATGCTCTCTTACACAGAGTGTGCAATCTTGAAACCGCTTATGGACTGGGCAGTAGGCTTCACGCCCAGCTGTCACGGCAGCTGGGCTGGCAAGCGTCCCCGAGAAATCCACACAGTTTCAGAAAGGAAACACGCTGCGCAAAACTGGCAGCAAGGAAAGCCCCGGGGCTGCGGAGCGGTTTCTTTGACAGCCAGGGTGTGTGTGGGGCAGGTAAACCACAGATGCAGCGCAAAACCCCAAGAGAGATGCCTCATAGCCAGTCCCATCTTTTCTCTGAGGCCGTTGGCTCTGTTCGCTCGGCGCCGTTTAGGCTCGGGTGGGAATCACGACGGCTGATTTTACTACCTCTGAATTCTTTTTACCCTCCAAAAGAGGAGAAGCAAACACCGTGAGAAGCTTCTTGGTGAAGCGTGGGGGCCATTTCTGTGGCCCCTAAGGGTGCTCAAGAGTGGAAAAAAATAGAATCATAGGGTTGGAAGAGGCCACAATGGCTGTCAAGTCCAGCCCTCTGCCGTGTAGGAAGACACACTCAATGGACCCCCCAGCAAACGGCCATCCAGCCTTTGTTTAAGAAGCTCCGAAGAAGGAGATTCCACTCCAGTCCACTGAGGCAGCATATCCCAACTCTGACCATCAAGAAGTTCTTCCAGATGTTTCAGTGAAATCTCTTCTCCTATAATTTGAATCCATTGCTCCGTGTCCTAGTCTCCAGA
Organism: Ctenosaura bakeri; assembly: GCA_948474755.1. Classification (NCBI taxonomy): domain Eukaryota; kingdom Metazoa; phylum Chordata; class Lepidosauria; order Squamata; family Iguanidae; genus Ctenosaura; species Ctenosaura bakeri. The sequence continues at coordinate 188,883 of CAOLHI010002569.1, forward strand.
GCAGCAGAAAACAAGCTTGCCCCATCTACAACACAACATCCCTTCAAATATTTAAACATGGACATCATGTCACCTCTTTACCTTCTTTTCATCAGGCTAAACCTCCCTAGCTCTCTAAGCCGCTCCGCACAGGGCACGTTTCCAGACTCTTCCACCATTTACAATTTTTTTAAAAGAAATTTTTTTTTTATTTGCTCCCAAATGCCCTTGAACAACCTCTGTGAGGTGTCAAAGGCATTTCCACGACATTTAGAAACCCCCTGGACACCCATGTGATCAAAAAACAGATTGTGTTTTTTGGCAGCCTTTTTCAAAAAAAATTTTTTGCCCCGAAATGCCCCCAGAAAGGCCCCAAAACATGCCTCCATGTAACCTTATAGAAATTCCAGAAAACCTCGCAATAGGTTCCCCTTAGGGGTGCCATAACCTGGAAGCGACTCGAAGGCAGAGAACAACAGCCCACAAATGCAAAAGGGGAGTTTTGGCAAGGAGGAGCTTTACCTTGGGAGGAACATAGAACTCCAGAAGGAACCTTTCCCCTTCCATCTTCACGGCTTTCCTCAGCATCAAGCGACACTTTTGCCACTGGGAGCTCCCCACACAGTTCGTATCGTCGGCTACCATGTAGCGGAGGGTCCCTTCTCTCTGAATGTCCACCAGATCCACCTTGGAAGAATGTCCCTTCGACAGCCGGAGCTTGTGAGTCCATTTCTCCCTGGGATCGCTGTGCTCCTTGCTCCCGGCAGGACAGGTTTCTCTGTCGGACCTCCGGCCGTGCACGGCTTCCGCCCCGGGCTCCGGCGAAGACCTCCTGTGCCACATCTCCTTCATGCCGTCCACCACACACAGGCTCATGTTCCTCAAGGAGAAACCCTTCTTGAATTTGGGCTTGGAGCTGCTGTGGACGGAGACGTCCTCCGAGCTCCGGGACTGGCCATAGGAGGAGACTTTCCGGGCTTGGACCTGCTGCGATTGGCTCAGGTACCTGCCGGCGGTGACCTGGTTGTCCATGCTATCCAGGGACTCGGTGGAAGTCTGCTCCTTCCGGGGTAAGAGGTCCCTGCCGTAAGGCATGTGACAGTGCTGAAGGCCCACGAAGGGCACGATGTTGTATTTCGTGGGCGAGTTGGAGACAAAGACCCTGTTGACCTCCAGGCTGAAGATGTCCAAGAAGTTGGCTGCAAAATGGTGGGAGAAGGACGTCTCTGCCCCGGGGGTGTCGTAGTGGGGGTTCTCCTTCAGGAACTGGCAGAACTTCTGAGCAAAGTCCACTGCGGCTGCCTGGGCATGGACTTCGCAGAATTCCCTCCAGTCGGGAAGCTGGGAGGGAGGTTCTTGGCAAACGGCATCACCATTCATGACTGGGCCATTCCATCAACCAGCAACCTGCCAAAAAGAAAAGAAAGGGGTGGTGAGAAGACACGCCAAGAAAGAGACCATCGAACTCTTATGACCTTCCCTCCATTCTCATCCATCACCCAATTTCTCAGACCTACAAAACCATCCGTCTTCCACAGGTTTGTGGAGGTCTTACCGAAGGGGTTACTCTCGGGTTACCAGATACACAGCTATGCAGGTAACTGGTAGCGTAGTATAGTGGTTTGAGCATGGCACTATGGCCATTTCCACACTAGACTGTTACAGTGCTATTATTCCACTTTCGACATCCTATGGAATCCCTGGAGTTTGCAGCTTAGGAAAGGGCAAACTGCAAACCCCAGGATTCCACAGGACGTCGAAAGTGGAATAATAGCACCGTAACAGCCTAGTGCAGAAATGGCCTATGACCCTGGAGACCAGAGTTGGAACCCCTACTCAGCCATGGAAACCTACCTTGGGCAAGTCACACTCTCTCAGCCTCAGGGGAAGGCCACGGCAACCCTCCTCTGAACAAATTTTGCCAAGAAAACCCTGTGATGTGGTGCCTTAGGATGACTGTAACAACGGGAAGGCGCACAATGACAACAAATTAGTAGCTTCTGCACTAGTAGGTCTATGTTCACTCATTTCTCCCAAAAAAACAGTGTCTTAGATAGTTTCTTTAAAGTTCAGACTAAAACCCAAAGCGGATTTACCATCCCATTGATACAGCAGCCACCAGCCTCCACCGTGTCTGCATGTCTGGGCATTCAAAGATATATATGCGCACTCAAGTGGAAGCAAACATCCTGTCAATTAAGAATCACACAACTACAAGTGTGGGCAATGTCTAAAGATGTGGGCTGAAGTTTCATTTATGATCCTTCTCCAATCACAGCCTTGTGCACCCAGATTGGGATGTGATGGTATAAAACCTGTGAACTCCACGTATGCTCTGCCATTTCTGCACTGGACTGTTATAGTGCTATTATTCCACTTTCGACATCCTATGGAATCCTGGGGTTTGCAGTTTGCAGGGCACGACAGGGGAGGAGAGCAATTTTTGGTTCTTCTCCCGATATTGCTGGAAGCGACAGTGGCAGCGAACGTCTTGGCAACTCGGTTACCGTTTGGCCTTCTCCGCGGTGACCTAGCGCTGGAGCCATCCTACAAAAGCTTATGCTGCAAACGTCGTTTTGTCGGTGAGGTCTCACAATTGCTCGACTATCCCTTTGCATTCTGATGCAAACACACACAGCTATGTCTTTGAGAATTACTCAACAGGATTTGCTCTGCTTTCCATTGCTCTTCTGGAAGCTCTTGGCGGTCGAGGAAAGGAGCCAAACCACCAGCTGGGATTGGTCTGACTGTTCTCCGTCGCAAAGCAAACAGAGAACCCTCAAAACGCTTTATTATGGTTTGGAAGGCCTCCGAACAACCCGGCAGCTGACAAAACAGAGCGTTTAACCGGAACTGCGTAGGCCTCAGGGTGTGTGCGGTCTGGGAAGATGCCACTTCCCACATACAGCAGCCAGAAGCTGGGGAAAGCAACCCAAAAAACCCCAAAGGGATTTGGGGTTTCAAACACCCAAATCTCTGTAATTGTGGATGAGCAAACCCGTAGGTCTCAGCCGGCTAACAACCCCTACTTTCTGCAATCTGGGTGCTCCTTGAAAATCCTTTGTCCAGAATTTTTTTAAAAAATGCCCTATTAATACATTTTGGGCACAATCCTTCATCACTACAGCAAAGCATAAATATCAACTGGCAGAGTTACACCAGGCTAGCACCATGCGGTCCCCGTACACAATAGAAAGATAGGGCTGCCAGATTGCAGAGCCTGGCCCCGAACCTCCGGTGTTCGTAGGTCATCTCCAGCCAGCAGAGGAGGGCCAAAATTCTCCAGTTTGGATGGTTTCTGCTCCAGTAAAGAGGAAAAGGGCTGCACTGCAAACTGCCAGCTCACCTAGGAGAGCAGCAGCTTGCTCAAATTGATAAGGCTTAATTAATTTCTTGTTGCAACTTCTAAAGCTCTCCAAAGGGTTCCGTACATAGTTGGCCCTCCACATTTGCTAGGGTTAGGGGTTCAGGACTCCCACAAAAGTGGAAAAACCACAAATATCATTGTGTATGTGTGTCTCTGTCGGAAGAGGGCCAAGCCATGGTGGGGAGAGCAGGCACCCCGAGTCCAAACTGGGTCAGAAAAAGGAGAGGGAAAGTGGGTAGGTTGTTAGGGTGGCCTTATGCTTCCTTTCTCTCTCATCCATGCCCTTCCTTGGGTATGTGGAGGACACTGGGAGAGGGTTTGTGCTGCTGAGAAATCAGGCTGAGCTCTCTCCTTAGCTGGCCAGGCAATGGCTGGTGGAGGCGGAGGACCAGAGGCCATGTGGCCTGTTTGGAGATGCTGAGAGAGAAGGTTCCCCGGAAAAGAAGCAACAGAGGTTTGAGAAACTCACAAATAATCAAATCTGTGAAAGTCAAACCTGCAAATGTGGAGGGTCAACTGCATTTACTTGGCTCGCTTGCTCCTTACTTCCCAATCTTTGGGGGACCAGGGCTCACCCTCCGCTCTGCTCCTCATCCACCTTCTGGCTCGAAGCAAGCAGACTGCTTACAATTTTCCTTCTCTCTCCAAAGTAAGCAAGAAAGAATAATCTCCTCATTTCACCTGGATCTGGGAACAGCCCCCTTTGTTGTTGTGTTAAGATCTCTGTCTTCATTTCCAAACAGGAAAATATTTCCTCGGACAAGCCGTGGTTGGCACTTAACACATAACGCTTTATGACAGCACCTGGGGCTGTTCCTAAATCTCAACTGTTGGCCCAGAATCCTCAGGACTGGCAACCCCACACAACACAATATTGCACACTGTGCAATGATCAGCTCAGAAGAATGTACTTCTGCGTGTCTGCATGTCCACAGGCTTACTAATGGATTTTGGAGGCAGCTGCAGTTTACCTTGCCTGGTGGACGTAGACCCATACTGCTACAGTGGGATTCCAGAGAGTAGAATCCCACCCTTTCCTAGCTCAAGCTTTAATTGCATTGTTTATCGCAGACACACCGCTGCAACCTGACAGTCTGCATTTCTCCAGCTTTGGTTGTTTTTGCTGGGTTTCCCCACCTTTCCTATCCTTGCCGTGCCAAAGCTGCTTATAAAAACCCAGCTAGCCAGAGGATGAAAAGGAAAAGGTCGGCTGTACAAACAGACTTTGCAAAAAGAAGTCAGAAGGTTTGTTGAGCAAGGCGTGCCTGTGCTTTATGGAGCAGCTAAGGTGCTTCGGGCAGTTTTAACCGGGATTTTTGTCCTTTTGTTTAGGCACCTTGGTTTGGACAGGGGGAAGCTGCAGTCATCAGATTTTTAAAGAGACAAATGGAAGGCAGCAGAAGACCTCAGATAAAGGCCATTTCCATGCTAGACTGTTGATCACAGCATAATAGAGTTGGAAGAGACCCCAAGGGCCATCGAGTCCAACCCCCTGCCATGCAGGAACACACACTCAAAGCACCCCCAGCAAATGGCCAGACTGCCTCTCTTTTAAAATCCTTCGAAGAAGGTGACTCTTCCACACTCCATTGAGGCAGCAGCATATTCCATTGCTGAACAGCTCTTTCTATCGGGAAGTTCTTCCTGATGTTTAGGTGGAATCTCTTTTCCTGTAGTTTGAACCTATTGCTCCATGTCCTAGTCTCCGAAGCAGCACAAAACAAGCTTGCTCCATCTTCGACATGACATCCCTTCAACGTGGCAATCATGATCCTGCTTAGCTTCCAAGACTGGACAGGATCTGGTACCGTTGGGGTGTTTAGGCTGCTGGGCACGACCCAGCCCAACAAATAAATTAAATCAGCAACTGTTTCCTAAAGTTATAGTGCTATTATTCCACTTTTGACCTCCTATGAAATCCTGGGGTTTGCAGCCTCCCTAAACTGCAAACTCCAGGATTCCATAGGGGGTTGAAAGTGGAACAATAGCACTGTAACAGTCTAGTGCGGAAATGGCCAAAGACACACTCATTATGGAGCTGGAGCAACGCAACACTTCTTTACGGCTAAATGCTACCAGTGTCAAAAAAGAGGCCATCGTCCAATTTTGTTTCAAGGGCTTGATGAAAAGGGGAGCAGGCTTTTGTTTCACAGGTTGAATGAAAAGGAGTGCTCCCTTTCCAACGCTCAGCTGCGCTTGCCATAAACCATTTTAGTAAAGATATTCCTTAGCATCCCAAGATGTGACAAGGATAAATACCACAATACGCACATGAGTCTGAGTTATTGCCATGTCAGCGATTCAAGAGTCCCCTGGCAGACCAGGTATTGCAAAAAGAAAGCCATGCATGCGTGCACAAAGGCATATATTTTACTGAAGAATGTATGTACGCATTTGTTTATTGCCTCCCAAGCTGGCATATCACAAGTAAAAACATTCTTTCAAAATGAATCAAAACAATGTTTAAAATAAAAACCCCTTTTAAAATAAATAAATATCAAATGTCGGTTTAATATAAAGCAATGGATGCCCACCGGAAATTCAAAATGAATGGAACCAGAAGGAGAATCTGGATCAAAGCTGGGAATGGTTCCTTTTGAGAACTACAGTTCTCACAAGGGATTCTGGGAGCTGTAGTCCTCAAAAGGAATTGTTCTAAGCCCTGCTCTACGGGTATCTTTTGTTGCAATCCAGAGATAAATTTGGCTCAAGGGATCATACCTGCTCTTCCGTTGAATGGATTATTTTATTACTGATGAGCACCATGAGGCACATGGGAAGTATGTTTTCATATGCAGCAGAAGATGGGTCTCTGCCCCCTAGGAGCCTACATATAAACATGGAAAGTGAAGATCTACAGCAGAGAGGGGGGATAATCCAACCTAATACTAGTGTAGTAGGGCAAAGCCCTTTGACATGATGAGTGTTAAAACTAAAATGCTTTCAGTCGCATTTTCATTACCACACCAGATCTCTCCGCAAACAAAATGACAGCGCTGGAAAAAACCCACTTCTGCTTCAACCAAGGATAACCTTCCCAAACTGACAAGGCAAAAAAGAAACAGGGAAACCCACAAGGCATGAATCTAGGTTAGAGGATAACACAGTAGAAGGTGAGTGGGGTGCGGGGAGGAATGGAGAAATTTCCCTTGAGAACAGACTAAGGCCATTTCTGCATTGGACTGTTATAGTGCTATTATTCCACTTCCAACATCCTATGGAATCCTGGGCTTTGCAGTTTCAGGAGGGGCCTCAAAGTCAGTATTTGAAACTCAAATTCAGTAACAAGGGCCTTTGAGGCCTCTCCCTAAACTGCAAACCCCAGGATTCCATAGGATGTTGGAAGTGGAATAATAGCACGATAACAGTCTAGTGCGGAAAGACCCTGAGAGTTTTACTGTTGAACAGTAGAAACCGTTCTCCATGATAAAAAAGAAAATTATATAGATATACAGACGTGTTTACATAACAGAATTTTCATTTAATAAAAATAATGGGGGGGGAGAAACTGTTCTCCATGGTTAGCCCAGCCTCTGACATTTGAAGGTAACAGAAAGTGCAATGGAATATTAGAATATATTGGAAAAACAAATAAAAGTAACAGTAGAGAAATAAAAGAAATATCTAGAGAGAGGGTACAGGTTTGTTCTCTGTTGCCCCAGAGGGTTGGACCAGGTCTAATGCTTTTAAATCAAATGAAGTCAGATTTTACAGAATCACAGGAAACACAGAGCTGGAAGAGACCACAAGGGCCGATTCTGCCATGCAGGAATACACACACTCAAAGCGCCCCCAGCAAATGGCCAGCCAACCTCTGTTTAAAACTTCCAAAGAAGGAGACTCCACCACACTCCCCTGAGGCAGCAGATTCCACTGCTGGACAGCTCTGACCATCAGGAAGTTCTTCCTGGGGTTCAGGTGGAATCTCTTTTCCTGTAATCTGAATCCATTGCTCCTTGTCCTAGTCTCTGGGGCAGCAGCAAACAAGCTTGCTCCGTCTTCCACATGACATCCTTTCAGATATTTAAACACAGCTGTCGTGTCCCCTCTCAACCTTCTCTTCTGCAGACTAAAGATACCCAGCTCCCCAAGCCACTCCTCCCAGGGCTTCCAAACCCTTCACCCTTTTGGTTGCCCTCCTCTGGACACGTTCTAGTTTGTCAATCTCCTTTCTGAACTGCGGTGCCCACAAACAGACACAGTATTCCAGATGAGATCTGTGCAACTGAACATGAAGAGGACCTCCTTGACAGCAATATCTGTTTGGCAATGGAACCTGTCATCTAAAGAGGTGGTGGCATCTATTTCTCTGGAGCCTTCAAAAAGAGGCCAGAAAGCAACCTGCTGGGGATGCTCTAGCTGGGTTTCCTGCATTGAGTGGAGAACTGGAGTCAATGGACTATGGGGTCCCTTCCAACGCTATGATACCCCCTCTTAGTATTGGCTCTGACTCCTCAGAGCAGGTTAAACAGCAATAAATAGCTATTCCCCCACCCATGTGGCTATAAGCACCCGATCTGCTCTTGCTGGGGTGCAACCAAAGCTCTCCCTCTCTCCGTCCTCTGCCCACCCACGATTCTCCTTCCTCCTCCCACGGCCGCTTCTGGAGCTAAGCGATCACGACAGCTGAACTCTTCCTTGTCAGATTGATTCTCCATCAGACAAGACACCACGAGCTGACCGGGTCACAAGGCTTTAGAGAGATCAGCTCTTCTTCCTGTCTAGCCCCCGGAACATCTCCTTCCGTTCCTCGCCGGTTGCCGCTTTTAAAATATGGCCCGGGCGAAGTGTGCCGGATGGATGGATGGATGGATTCACACACCTGAAGTCACCGCTCTGCCGGCTGATCCAAGAGCAACGGGCAGGAACGCTGAACGGCTCGCCCGTGGGACACACACACACGCCTGCCAAAGTCAGCCATGGGAAACTTTCCGGTCACGTTTTCTGGGTCTAACCTACATCATATTCAGTGCCAAGAGAGTATGCATAGAACCAGAGCTTTATAGGATCCCAAAGGCCAGTTCTAGAATCCAACGCTAAAGCATATCTGGCAGGAGAAGATCCAAGCTCTCTTGAAAAATCTCCAGCAAAGGAGAGACCACTGCCTTCTATCCATTCCACTACTAAATAGCCTTACAGTTCTTCCTATCGTTCAGTCTCCTGTCTTGTACTTTTAATCCCATAGGTCTTACTCCCTGAAAGCAAGTTCACTCCATCTTCTGACAGATATCCAATGATGGTTCCTGTATCACCAATGAGATATCACCAATGAGATACCAATGAGATATCCAATGATGGTTCCTGTATCACCAATGAGATATCCAATGATGGTTCCTGTATCACCTCTCCAGTCCTTTCCGCCCTGCCTTGTTATAGTGCTATTATTCCACTTTCAACCTCCTATGGAATTCTGGGGTTTGCAGTTTCCTGAGGGGCCTTTGAGGCCCTTCCCTAAACTGCAAACCCCAGGATTTCATAGGAGGTTGAAAGTGGAATAACAGCACTATAACAGTCTAGTGTGGAAATGGCCAAAGGCACATTAAAGATATGAGGCAGAATATTTTTCGTTACTAGGGAGTTAATTTGAAACAATTGTAATGGGAGTGACCCACTGCTGCTCAGATATCACAGCTAAGATGCGACACTGGGATCACACAGCATCCATCTCCACATGTACCAACTGTGCTACACAACCCTTGTGTTGGATGGAAAAGTTGCACAGCCAAATGCATGCCCAGATATGCAGCCAAAAGCACAACGAAGATGCCTATGTTATTCTGCAAGTGCTGCACGAGCAACTCGGCTTCCAAAGACACAAAATGAATGCAGCCACTCCGCAGCAGACAAAAACGTCCAGCCCTGCCTCTGTGGGGAAACTCGAGCATGCGCGAGGCACCGGCAGGCTTCCAGCCGATGATGAGCAAAGGAAACAAATTGTTTTGAAAAAGGAATTTTCCAAGCTCTGATTCTGTCACACATGGAGGAGGACAGAAACATGCACAGACACAACCCGGTGCACAACTTCCTTCGCCGCCAAGATTTGCGGAGGAAAGACAGATGCAAAGCAGCCGCCACCGCCGTGGCGTGTCGAGCCTGACAACCAAAGAGGCGAAACAGGCCGCCAAAGAGGAAGTCAACGACAGCATGACCACAATCGCAGGGGGGTGCGGGGGAAGAAAACCGCTTGGAAATGTAGACAGAGATCGCTAGCCCTAAGAAAAGGCCAAGAGAAGGGTTTCTGTCATCCGCTTGCAAACCAAAAAGCATCCAACGAAGGCTGCGGGGAGCTCTTGCATGCCAGAAGGGATATAAAGAGATTGGGGAAGACAGAAATAGAATTGCAGAATCCTACTCTGGGGGAAATGTGGCATTCAAATATAAAAATAAAATAAAATAAAATAAAATAAATAGAATCTTAGAGCTGGAAGAGATCACACAGACCAGCCCTCTACTCCTGGAAGAAGACACAACTAAAGCCCTCCTGAAAGATGTCCGCCCCGACTTCTGTTTAAAAACCTCCAAAGAAGGAGACATCACCATTCTCCGAGGCTATCTATTCCGATGTCAAACAGCTCCTAACAGCAAAATGAGGATAGACTTAGAGAGCTGGGGATGTTTAGTCTGCGGAAGAGAAGGTTAAGGGGGACATGAGAGCCATGTTTAAATATTGGAAGGGATGCCATGTAGAGGAAGGAGAGGGCTTGTTTTCTGCTGCTCCAGAGACCAGGACAAGGAGCAATGGATTCAAGCTGCAGGAAAGGAGATTCTACCTGAACCTCAGGAAGAACTTCCTGATGGTCAGGGCTCTCTGGCAGTGGAATATTCTGCCTCCAAGGAGTGTGGTGGTGTCTTCCCCTTCTTTGGAGGTTTTTAAGCAGAGACTGGATGGCCATCCGTCGGGAGTGCTTTGAGGGTGTTCCTGCATGGCAGGGGGTTAGACTGGATGGCCCCTGGGGTCTCTTCCAACTCTACATTTCTATGATTCTATACTCCCATTGATGCAGCCCAAAAAACCACTGTTGCCACGATGTTGTGTGTTTTGTGTGTGGTGTTTGCTCTCAGGCTCCTGCCGTTTTGTCTTCCATTCTCTTCCTTTTTTGTTCCCTATTTGTCAAGCCAAAAATGGACAGGGAATAGACCGGCCGCCCCAAAAAAAGAGGGGGGTGAAAGAGTTGTGGGGGATAGAAGAGGATGGATGCCAAGGTTTCTTTTTGCAAAGTCCCTTTTCCTCAAGCAAATGGCTCTCCCATTGCCATAGTTCTCAAGAGGGGGGCTGTAGTGGAAATTCACAACTTATGCCCTTTCACGGGGCCGCCTGCAATCTGCTTCCAGTCCAACAGTCATTTCTCTGTTGTGCACTAAGCTGAGATTCCTTTGTGTCCCGAATTCTAAACACTTATTTGCACTCTAAAGGAGCCAGTCCAGCCTCTCTTCCTGAAAGCCCCCCCAGCTTCTGAAATAGGGAACAAGGGGACTTTGAAACCCTCCCCTGAAGCCGTTCTATTTCTCCTCCCCACCCGCACCTCCACAGGCAAACTCTCCAATGCCTTGTCCCTACTCCAAAAAAGTAAGCGGTCATCTGACAATCCCGATGGCAAAAGTTTCAAAATGCATCCAGCTGTTTACTCAGATAAATCCCATTCCTAACAGTTTGCATCTCAGATGGGATGGGGTCTTTTGTAAAGCTCGCGGATCTTGCCACTTAGGGATGAAGCCGCTTTGGATGATGGCACGGAAGCGCTCGGGACGATTCACCGTTTCTGACAAAATTCATTTCATCTCCAGCTACTAACAAGGCTGCAGCTGAATAGGGAAAGGTATTCCTTCAAACACGGAGGTCTGAAGCTATTTATGGCTACCAACACCTTGAATTCAGATCAGAAATGTATTAGCTGTCCCAGTAAGAGATAGGTAGGTAGGTATGGTGACTTATGGTGACCCCATAAATTTCATAGGGTTTTCCTTAGGCAATGAATACTCTGAGCTGTTTTTTCCCCTGTTCTCTCCTCTGAAACATAGCTTCCAGCACCTGGTATTCATTGGTGCTCTCCCATCCAAGTACTACTCAGGGCTGACCCTGCTTAGCTTCCGAGATCAGATAGGATCTGGCATATTTAGGGTGCTTAGACCCCCATAAGGCATGCTGCAGTGGTTTGACTATGACCTCGGAGACTTGGGTTCAGTTCCCCGCTTGGCCATGGAAACCCACTGGGTGACCTGGGGTGTGTCCCACCCTCTCAGCCCTAGAAAACCCTGTGATAGGCTTGCTGTATGTCGGAAACAATGTGAAGGCACACAAGAACAAGGCATACATATATATGAATAAACATAAATCATCATCGTCCACCAAAAACCACCTGGTCTAAGTAACCATTTACTTGGACAGCAGGTCTACTGGCTGGAGCAGGCTTTCCTTTCCGTGCCCCCTTACAGATGCAATTTGGAGAGGCAGAAATACTGCCCATGTTCCCCTCGGGCCAAGCATCTCTCCCTTCTCTGTTCCCAATGATGGGAAGAGAGCCTTTTAAAAATGTGAATAATGGAGGCCTATAGGAAATAGTATAAATAGCACACCAGACTGGCTGTCTCTGTCCTCAGCTCTTTGAGCCAGTCATGTTGCTCTCGCTTTCGCCTTTCTGCCCTCTCCCCGGCAAAAATGCCAGCTAAATAGGGGTATTATGCCTTCACACGGAATAGCCAAAGCCACCCTCCCACAAAGCCCAAAAAGTCCAGCAAATGCACCTTTTGACTTCCTGCCCAGACCGGCCGAAGCCTTCGCCTGTCATTCAAGGCTTAGAAAACATTTGTCCAGAGAAGCACGGGAAAAAAATCTTCTCAGATCGCTTCTTTATCTGCCGCCCTATTAGGAATTTGTCCAGCCGGGGAGGACGCAAGTGTCGCCTTCGCAACAGCCTCCCCGAAGGCGTCCTGTTTCTTCTGTCCATGTGCACCGCCGCAGGCCTGTTCCTCCCCCAAAAGCCATTGCATCCGGTACACACAGCAAAACCTGGGGGGCAAAATGGTGTCAACCTGATTTCTGAATGCAAATATGCCACAACTTACTTTAGTTCAACAACAAGAAAGCCAATGCAATTCTCGGCTGCATCAACAGGAGTATGGTGCCTAGATCGAGGGAGGTGCTGGTACCACTCTACTCTGCTTTGGTTAGACCCCATCTTGAATCCTGTGTCCAGTTCTGGGCACCCCAATTCAAGAAGGATATTGACAAGCTGGAGCAGGTCCAGGGGAGGGCGACCAAAATGGTGAGGGGCCTGGAAGCCATGAAGCCCTATGAGGATAGACTTAGAGAGCTGGGGATGTTTAGTCTGCAGAAGAGAAGGCTAAGAGGGAACATGAGAGCCATGTATAAATATTTGGAAGGATGCCACGTAGAGGAAGGAGAGGGCTTGTTTTCTGCTGCTCCAGAGACCAGGACAAGGAGCAATGGATTCAAGCTGCAGGAAAGAAGATTCCACCTGAACCCCAGGAAGAACTTCCTGATGGTCAGAGCTGTCCGGCAGTGGAATGTGCTGCCTCCGTGGAGTGTGTTGGTGTTTCCTTCCTTGGAGGTTTTTAAACAGAGGCTGGATGGCCATCTCTCAGGAGTGCTTTGAGGGTGTTCCTGCACGGCAGGGAGTTGGACTGGATGGCCTCTGGGGTCTCTTCCAACTCTACATTTCTATGATTCTATGATTCGATACTCCCATTGATGCAACCCCAAAAACCAATGCAATTCTAGGTTGCATCAATAGAAGTATAGTGCCGAAATCGAGGGAAGTAATAATACCACTCTCTTCTGTTTTTGGTTAGACCTCACCTGGAATACTATGTCCAGTTCTGGGCACCACAACTCAAGAAGGATATTGACAATCTGGAGCGTGTCCAGAGGAGAGCGCCAAAAAGAAGGGGAGGGTTCTTAGAAAGACTTATTCAGAGAGGGTTTGCTATTGCTTTCCCCTGAGGCTGAGAGTATGTGACTCGCTCAGGGTCACCCATGGGGTTTTTCACTGCTGAGCAGTGATTCGAAACTTGGTCTCCCAAAGACCTACCTCAAAACTCAAATCTCTACCCCATGCTGGCTCAAAAAAATATTACTGTTTCAATCTTGTACTTTCAGTAAGTTTCTTTTCTGTTGTACTTTCTGGAGAAGGAGACACAGTGCAGTGGAGAGATCCACATTTGGCATCAAAAAAATAGCATCGGAGGACTGCAACTTCTTTTTTGCACGGTAAAAAAAGGAAGGGTCGCTTTTTTAAAACAGAAATTAAAGGCAGGACCAGCTTCGTGAATGCAGCGGTGCTGGAAAATCCAGAGGAGGTACTATTATGCGGGGTGTTTCTGAAAGCTCCAGCTCTCTTTGCTTGCTTTAAAAAAAAGTTTCTAGGCCATAAGAGATGCTCGAAAGAGCTGCACATCTGCCTTGGATGACAGATTGGCGTCTCCATCTGCTGCAGAGCTCTGCCTCAGCCCCTCAAGCATTTCCACCAGTTCCTCTTTGCCTTCCGGCTTAGCCCAGAGGTCTTTCTGCTGACCTACAAAGCCTCAGACGGCCCCGGCTCCACCATCGTCCAAGACAGACCAGAAATCTTTCTTTAAAATCAGCCACTTCACTGGTTTTATGTCTCCTCATCCTTCCCAAGACGGGGCTCGCCGTTATACCGGATGCAGGAAGCAGAGAACGAATGGAAAACACAGCATTAGGCAAACCATTAAAATGGAATTAAATATTTAACTCCAATTTATCCATTTTAAAAACACACCCGAGGAAAGTACATCACCCAGCTGGTAAGAAGCTGCTTTGCCAGCAAAGAGTCTGTTGTGGAAAGGCAACCTGAACAAAAAGGGATGGGAAAAAGACAATGATGGAGGAGAGCTTAAATTCCTTTGGCAGGGAGTTCCACAGACTGCACATTTGGTCATAAAAACAGGTTTTCCAAGAGCACCCTCGCTCACCTTTGGAATTTTCATATCTTGCAGACTTGCAAAAGCAGAGTCTACACATTTTCTAGAAGAGGTACGATAGAGTTTTCAGTCTTTCAGTTTCAAACAGGGACAGGGCAGAATAACTAGTACAGACCTTGAATCCATGAGCTGTGACAGACTACAGGTCTAGCCAAACACGACACTTGGCATCGTGCAACAGATAACACAATGGCCTGTTCACACTATACAGTTATAGCACTACAATGCTGTTTCATCCTATGGAATCCTGGAGTTTGTAGTTTGGGGCAGCAGTAGAGCTCTCTGGCCAAGAATTCCAAAGGCTCCTCCCTAAACTGCAAATCCCAGGATTCCACTGGTTGGAACCGTGGCAGTCAAAGTGGAATCGTAGCAGTATAATTCTGTAGTGTGAACAGGCACCAGGACAGGTGGGATGGAAAGCCAACTCCCCAGACATGGAACCAGCTAAAATCTTTGCAAGGTTTATACGTGCCTTATTTCTCCTGCAAGATGGGAAAGATGACGGGGTCAGGGGTTCAGCGCCCCACCTGCCAAAACAGGAGGACCAGAGGTGGCTCCGTAATCTCAAATTATCCCCCAAAACAAGGGCTACGACCCAGGTTTTGCACACCATGCCGAGAAGATTAGAATGGCCAAGAAATTTGGGGAAACGCAAGCCCATCACTATCACAGTATATTACGGCACGGCTGTCTAACACCATCAGAGCTGAGAAACTCAATTACATCCAGCATGTTAGCTGCCAGGTTGTTACAATTTCTGGCCGCTAATTACTTTAAACAGCAAATTAAACAAGACACCTTGCAGGAATCCCAAAGATCTCCGACAGCAATGCTCCCACACCCAGGAGAAAGCATGAACTTGAACAAGGGTATCACGCGACAGCTTTGCCATGAAATCCTTCCTGCTTTATCGATTTGACCTCAAATGCTCTTCTTCTGTTTGTCGTCTCTGGGTTAGCCCTCATTTCACACTGTCTTTTATCAGCATCTCCACGGCATCTGCTGAAAGGGACACCCAATCTAAGGTCAGTTGTTAACAGGGAGAGGTTCCAGTTTGGCTAAGTCAATGGACTTCCTCGTGAACCACCCCCGAAAGGGTTTTTTGGCCGACAACACAGGTAGGGAACCTCAGGTTGTTGTTATGTGACTTCAGATCAACTCTGTGACATAAGGCTTCTGGGCCACTAAATGCCATGTTTAAATATTTTAAGGGATGTCATGTTGAAGGCGGAGCAAGCTTGTTTTCTGCTGCTCCAGAGACTAGGACACGGAGCAATGGATTCAAACTACAGGAAAAGAGATTTCACCTAAACCACAGGAAGAATTTCCTGATGGTAAGAACTGTTTGACAGTGGAATCTGCTGCCTCAATGGAGTGTGGTGGAGTCTCCTTCTTTGGAGGTTTTTAAACAGAGGCTATTTGCTGGGGGTGTTTTGAATGTGCATTCCACAGTGGTCTCTTCCAACTCTATGATTTTTTTCTATGGCTGAAAGGAAATTCCAACCCTGTTTTTTTGGGTGTTCCAGCCTAATACCAAAACCACCACACCATACTGGCTCTGTTGGGAATCAGAAGACATCCAGACTTCTTGGGTTGCATAGAAGACTGCAATCCTTTTACTGCATTACCACCATCACCGATAAGTAACTGAGTAGGAAAAGGTCACTATGTCTATTTAATTGTTGGTAAACTCAAAAGCGTAATTAAATTGCCTTTGAGGGAGAAAGGTGAACTATTATGTTAAACTGCCATTTAAATTTCAGATTAAAAAGTTTTGAAAAGTTTTAAAAGTTTAAAAGTTTTTAAGTTAAAAACCTTACAAGAATGAAGTTGGAAAATGCTGCCCATGATTTCACTACCTTTTTTCTCCACCTCGTTTGGTTTGAGTTTTGAATAGAAGGAAGGGACGCGTGAAGTTTTGAAGAGCCGATTTCTCATCCACCCCACTGAAAACGCTGGTTTTCCCTCTCCTTCCAATCTCATCTCCTTCCGGCTCTGCCTCTCTTTAGCAGACGGATTCTTGTAGAGTTTCCAGCAACCATCCCAGGGTGCAAAGCTTCAGAATTCGCTGGGAGAGATAAGGAGCTTTTATGTTGTAGCGTCTGATGTGACATAATAGGACCACTCAAAGGCAAAGAAGACCAAGGTGCCTTTATTATTTCCTGCTCTAAAACCTTTTAGTCTTGGAATTAGCCAAGCCATCGCACTCTGATCATGGACTAAACGAAGCGGTTTCGATCTTGTGACATGAAACACGGAAGCCTCCCCTCCCAAGCCTGGGGGATTACCAAAAGGCAAGAAATGGTTTGGCAAAAATCCCCAAGAAATTAGACTTTCAGGAAAGAGCCAAGAGAGAAATGCAAACTTTGTTAACTCTTTGGCACTATCTGTCGTCGAAATGAATTAATAACTCAAGTTCTGAAATTTAAAAACTCCATTTAAAAAGGTAAACGTAAGTGCCTCTGGGCTCCCTGACCTCTCTCAAGCTTAGGATCGCTCCACGTTAGGAAAAAACAAATGCCTAAAGTGGAGTCTAACAGTCTAAAAACTGCTCCCTCCCAGAAGTCTCCAGGGATATAACTGGCCATTTAAAGGATGTTTCTTCCCCACCTCTCCCTGGTCCTTTTAAGCCTGAAAGATCATTTAATCAAAACACTTCAAAATTCCAGATGATGGGGGTTTCCCAACCAGCTTGCTAACTTCTTATCTCCAATCTGAGATTGGAGATAAGAAGCTTTTTAAAGCCAAAGAAGCTCTCTGCACAGAACTGAGCCCCAGTCAGAGACACAGGGCAGCTTGCTCCTCCGTAGTCTTTGCACTGAGCTTTCCGTACAAGGGCTTTCGCACAAGCATTGCATCAAGTTGGGCTGTGCTTTGTTCTCTTGATAGGAAAAAATGTCCAAGCTACTAAGAATTATACCTCCGCCACCAATGCAAGGAACTCCCCCCGTCCCGCTGCCGTGGCCATCACCATGGGGACCTACTAGATGCCCTCAAGGGTCCCAGGCAAAATATTATACCATTTGTATCCTCACAGGACACCAACTCTCCTGATCTTCTGCTGTTGCCCCAGACACCATGGCCAAACCCAACAATATATAGCATCCCTGGAGGCCAAAAGCATGCAACACACAAAAACAAAAATATGGGTTGAGCTTCCCTTATCCAGAAACTGGAAATCCAAAAACTTCCAAAAACCAAAACTTTTTGCCGCTGGCTGCCCACTTCCACTTCCCAGATATTTTTATCAGTTGTACAAATACTACCATTTTTATGCAAGCATTTATATACACACAGATATAATATACAATACAGTATCCAATGTCCTAGGTATCTGATTTGTACCTTTTCCATCTTACTGCTATTAAATGTATATTTTCATGAACGTCTTAAATTCTGTTATTTATTATAAGAAAATAGTTATATTTTCCTGGGAGTTCCAGAAAGGCAGAAAGATAGACTCTACTTATTTACTTATTTATATACAGCTTCCACTTTCAAGGTAGAGGCAGGAGTAGCTGTCCATCTCTCCACTTCTCTGTCTCTCTCTTTTTGCTGCCATCCATTCTTGTGTTGTGCCTCTTTCTTAAAAAGTTGTGCCAAATGGCCGGAGACCTACAGACGCCCCCCCTCCACCCAGTGATAGCATTAAACATCAGGCACTAAATACCCACCACAGTTGCTCACAGCCTGTCATTCAAACGCACACACAGTCCAATATTTTCCTACTCGGAAATTAAGACAGGAATCTTAGCCAAAGGTGCTGTGTTTCCAGATGCGATACGGAGAATTTAGCCTGGCCAACCCGGATACAGAGCAGAGCAGAAGGTGTGCCCTGGCACCACCACAATAGTGGAGTAAGGAGTGGGTTAAGGAGTAAATAAGTTATGGGAGGGAGTAAGCTAACTAGGTAAATACATAGAACCCCTGGAGAGTCTTTGGAAGTTGCATCAATCCATAAATTAGGCCTTGCAAAGTGCAGCAATCTATTGCTCAGGAGATTCACACACAGCTCTTTGTTCCTTCCTGAAGCTGAGATAGCCAAAACTGGAGAACTTGGACCCATATATTCTTCCTGGAGATGAACGCTGAGAGCTGGCGGCCCCCAAAACCACTTCTGCAACCCCTGAAGTGCCAGGCAGCTCTCCCCACTCCCAGCCTCCCTCCAAATATTTTTAAAGTTTTTTTCTGGGGTGATCATGTCTACCCAAAATGAACGCAGAAGGCGTGCAGACAGAGCCACCTGCCTCACCTTTTCCCCAAATCCTTCCTTGAAGACAAAGGCCATTTCTGCCCTACCCTGTGATAGTGCTATTATTCCATTTTCAACCTCCTGTGGCATTCTGGGGTTTGCAGTTTCCTGAGGCCAAAGACCTCTCTGGCGGAGAATCCTAAAGGCCCCTCCCTCCCTAAACTGCAAACCCCAAGATGCCATAGGGCGCTGAAAGTGGAATAACAGCACTATAACAATGGAGTGCGGAAATGGCCAAAGTCTGGCTGAAAATAGAGCTCAGAAGTGATGTGGTCTCACATGAGTGGGGCCCATGGGGTGTGAGTGCAGGGGTGAAAACTGCACACACGCATGCACGCACAGAGGGTTACACCCACTTCTCTTTGTTGTACTCAGTGTGGACTGAGCAGCAGAGGTCAGGAAAACTGTGAACGGCGGACGGCATTTGTGGGAGGAGCCGGCTCCCTCCATGCGCTCACTCCCAATTTACATTCAGTGCGGGGGTTGCACCACTGCAATGTAGTTCACAAATAACATCACACAAGAGAGCAGCCGTTCCCACATCAGTGGAGGAACGGCAAATCCACTCCAGGCATCAGTCTGAACTTCATAGGAACTATCAAAGAGGCTGAGCTCTGTTCCCTGAACAGGTTCGGCACCTTAGACAGCACTTTGAAGTGCGGACTTAAACCCAGAGGGATTACCGTCCCACTCCGGTACACACTCACTCCAATTTTCCCTTTCCATCTCTCACAGTCACAAATACACTTTCCAAGTCCTGGTACCATTGTTCCAAGTCCAGAACAGGATTCTGCCACAACACCATTGGGATTCAACTTGCTGTTCCTTCTTTTGAAAGAAACCAAAAAATGCACATGCAACCTTAGGCCATTCCCTCACTGCACTGTTTCAGTGCTATTATTCCACTTTCAACCTCCTCTGGAATCCTGGGGTTTGCAGTTTTCGGGAAGGGCATTTAGACTTCTCAGCCAGGGAGCTCTTTGGCCTCAGGAAACTACAAACCCCAGAATTGTTGAAAGTGGAATAATAGCACTATAACAGTGCGGAAATGGCCTAAGAGACCCTTGGGCAGGAGTAATATGTTTGCAAATGCAGAGAGTGACAAAGAACAATAATGCATCTGTAACTGACATCCAAGATCACCCCTGAAACCCATCTATCACTGCCCTCCTCCCCACACCCACCACAAATTCATTTCTCAATTTTTCATCTCCCCGTTACTGAGCAGGAATATAAATTCAAACTTTCGTTTACCATAATATTTATTTATTCATGCATGTATTTCCATCCCAGTCCTGGAACTCAAGGGGGCTTGCAAAAATGAAAAACCTCACATCTTTTAAAAAATGCAAAGAGTTAAAATGCCACTAACCTATGGACAGAATTCAAAGGCGTTTTAAAAAATTGTCCATTAAGAAGCAACAAATTGGAACTGTAGAACGCATTATTCCAAAGTTGTTTCCCTGTAAGCAGTTGGTTCCCAAAGGTCTGTTGAAATCATAGAATCATAGAATCATACAAATGTAGAGTTGGAAGAGACCCCAGGGGCCATCCAGTCCAACCCCCTGCCATGCAGGAACACCCTCAAAGCATTCCCGACAGACGGCCATCCAGCTTCTGCTTAAAATTTTCCAAAGGAGACTCCACCACACCCCGAGGCAGCATATTCCACTGCTGGAGAGCTCTGACCATCAGGAAGTTCTTCCTGAGATTCAAGTGGAATCTCCTTTCCTGCAGCTTGAATGCATTGCTCCTTGTGCTGGTCTCTGGAGCAGCAGAAAACAAGCCCTCTCCTTCCTCTATGTGGCATCCCTTCAGATATTTAAACATGGCTCTATGTCCCCTCTTAACCTTCTCTTCTGCAGACTAAACATACCCAGCTCTCTAAGTCTATCCTCAAAGGGCTTCATGGCTTCCAGGCCTCTCACCATTTTGGTTGCCCTCCTCTGGACTTGCTCCAGTTTGTCAATATCCTTCTTGAATTGGGGTGCCCAGAACTGGACACAGTATTCAAGATGAGATCTAACCAAAGAAGAATAGAGTGGTACCAGTACCTCCCTCGATCTAGACACCATACTCCTATTGATGCAGCCGAGAATTGCATTGGCTTTCTTGGCTGCCGCATCACACTGCTGACTCATGCATGAAAATGAAAAAGTCTTCACAATAAAGCAAAGAAAGAGCCAACCTGGTTTTGTCAGGTATGGAGTTCCGGAGCGTGGGGGCAGCTACGGAAAAGGCCGCTTGCTGTGCTCCCAATAGGTATGCCTATGAGAGCGGACACATCAAACCAGGGCCATTTCCGCACTAGACTGTTATAGTGCTATTACTCCACTTTCAACAACCTGTGGAATCCTGGGGTTTGCAAAATTTAGGAAGAGGTGCTGAATTGGCCCAAGACTCATGTGACTATAGGAAACACATTAGCCAACTAAAGGATAACAGGTTGAGCCTTCCTTATTTGCAAATCCAGAAAAGGTTATTCCAAAAAGCTATTCCAAAAAGGGACTGTATTCCAAAATCCAAAAAAATCCAAAAAATCGAACACTTCTGGTTTCGGATAAAGGAGGATCAACCCGTAAAGAACTCGGCATCCCTCACCTGGGAACCCAAGAAATAACAGTGCCTGGAGAACAGGGAGGTGGAAGGTGAAGGAATAAATGATGCTGCATTTTTGCACTGAAATAAATGGTGCCAAATTCACCCTCAAACCAGAAGGGTTCCCAAATATTCTTTGTCACGTCAGATGTGGGTAATTTTCTGTGGGTATGGGATGAATTTTCTGCCCTGGTGGTTTGCATCGGCTACCAAGAAAAGATAAAAAATTGGGAGGGGGGGACCTCCAGAAGTCTACCGCTGGTTTTGCGAACGAGGTATTAGCGATATTCAATGGCCCTATGGAGCCCTGCATCCCAAGGCCTGTTCACACTACACAGTTATAGTGCTATGATACCACTTTACCTGCCATGGCAATGTCTTATGGAATCCCGCAGTTCGGTGAGGTACCAGAGCTCTCCGACTGAGAATTCTCAGTTCCCTAAAATCCAAATCCTAGGATTCCAAGGACCAAACCATGGCTGTGAAAAGTGGAATCATCGTGTAATAATTGCACAGTGTGAATAGCCTCCTATTTAAAATTATGAATTGGCATTCCTGAAGTCATCCTAGGTTGACTCCCTCCGTGTTCTTTCTTTCCTACACCAGGCAGAGAAGACCATTCTGTTCACCCAGGCCCTTGTGTGTCAACTGTTTGTTGCTGTTGTGAGCCTTCAAGTTATTTTCAGTTATGGGGACCCTATAATGGGGTCTTCTGGGGCTGAGAGTGTGTGACACT
Source organism: Ctenosaura bakeri (assembly GCA_948474755.1). Classification (NCBI taxonomy): domain Eukaryota; kingdom Metazoa; phylum Chordata; class Lepidosauria; order Squamata; family Iguanidae; genus Ctenosaura; species Ctenosaura bakeri. The sequence continues at coordinate 210,777 of CAOLHI010002569.1, forward strand.
CCCAAGGTCATGGCCGAGTGGGGAACTGAGGAACCTTTGACCTTCGGGAACTGACTGCTTACGGGGAAACAACTTTGGAATAATGCGTCCTACAGCTCCAATTTGTTGCTTCTTAATGGAGAATTTTTTAAAATGGCTCTGTATTCTGTCCATAGGTTAGTGGCATTTTAACTCTTTGCATTTTTTAAAAGATGTGAGGTTTTTCACTTTTGCAACCCCCCTTGAGTTCCAGGATATGATCCCTAGGGGTCATAGTAGTTCAATGCTCTATGCCATGCTGGCTTTCTTATCCACACTCAACGCATTACGCCACGCTGTTGCAGAAGATCTTTCCATTACGGTGCACTGTATATGCCTATTTTTCCTTATTATCTTATTTTATGTTATTTTAGGGTTTTTAAAGTATATTTTAACCTACTATGTGTTTTTAATTGTATTTTAATTTATGTTGTATCCTGCCTTAAGAGGTGGGTAAGAAATAAAAAAATATTATTAGTAGTAGTAGTAGTACATCCCTCCCCACAAGACCTCCATGAAAGTGGGTGGGGGGAGAATAACTCTAGGTCTCCCCAAACCATATTTTGATACACACAAAAAGTATGATCACCATATCCCACCCACTGTGGATTCCTTTGGGGCATCAGGGTTCCTTCCCAAGGCAGAAGTGGGGCGCTGGTGGGGCTTCCGGCCACCTCCTCTGCTGCCCCACATCAGTTTTAAGAGGGGCTTACAAGCCGTGTTTGCAGTTTCTCAGCCTCATGAGGCTTGCAGTTCCTATTAAAAATGGCACAGGGAGGCAGCAGAGGGGACAGCAAATAATCCATTGAAGAATCCAATCCGCAAAAGTGAAACCCGCAAACATGGAAGCCTGACCATGTTATTATGATTGCATTATTTGCTTTTTCAAACTGTTTTAAATGAATGCTTTCAGTACAATTGGTTTACTAATTGCTTTCAAAACCGCCCCCATAAACTTCTGTACTATCTATTGTCTTAATTGTATTTTGGTTTAAGTCAGATTGAGAGCTTCTTTGGGTACCCTATAGTGGATAGTGGAAATGAATGAATGAATGAATGAATGAACAAATGAATGAATGTTATAATTTACTGTATCTTTTCCTATGAAAGCAGCAGCCCAGGGAAATGTGGCTATTGGGAGCCACGCAAAGACCCCTGGGTTCTCCTTGGACCACATCCTCCTGATGGAAGGGAGTGACTGCTATACCCTATTTGCTCCTAGAGAAAGACGCCAAAGGCTATGCGCGGGTCTCCCACCAACGACATGTGATGTTACACACGCAAAGCATCCAGAGAGGGCCACATCACTCACAAGTAGATGCACATACACACAAACACATGCTCCTTTGCAACTATGCTCTCTGCATCTTCCAGCCCCATCATCGCAAAAAGCATTTTTTGTTGAGCAATAAATAATTCAGCAGGATTCAGGTTGAAAAGCAATGCGGCAGGATGAGGAGACGAGAGGGCGAAGGGACAGGTCAGCAAGAGGCTCTTGCAGCAGGAAAGCTCTTGGGTTTTCCTTGCCTCGGATCAGGGAAACAAATCATTGAATCTCAGATCCGGAGGAGAACACAAAGGTCATCCAGGCCACCCCGTTGCCATGCAGGAATACACACGGAAAGCCACGGCGAAAGAGGACCATCCAAATGGCATTTCAAGACCATCAAAGATGTCCCCTGACACTGTCGAATAGCTCTTACAGTAAAGTGGTCCTTCCAAAATATTTAGGTGGAATTGTTTTTCTAGCAGTCTGATCGCACACCACACAGCTGCCTCAAGACATTTTGCTGCCTGAAGCAGAAGAGGAAGCTGTACACCCTCCTAACTGAAAAGACGGAACAGCAACCCAAACCTGTCCAATTACGATGGCACATGATGGAGAACTCTCCCAAGTGTCTCTCTCCCTCTTTGGCAGTAGCATCACAATAAATCAAAATGACACGGCAGCCGAGATATCGTTGGGTGTGTGTCTTCAAGTTCTTTCCAATTTATGGCAACCCAACAGCAAAACCCCATCACGGGGTTTTCTGGGACTGAGAATATATGATGTACCTTAGGTCAGCCAGTGGGTTTCCATGCCCGAGTGGGGAATCAAACCCTGGTTTCCAGGATTGTAGGCCAACGTTCAAACCACACCACCCTGGCCCAGCCATGTTGACCACGAGACAAATTTCCAAATCCCACAGAGCGGTGATGCCTTTATGAGGTTAACCAACTAGGCACGCAATCAACTTGCAAAAGACAATTCTCTGCTGCCAAACCTCTGTTCGGAGAGAAGTTGGAGCTGTTTTTGCAGCTGCCCTAAGAAAAATTGGACTGAGATGTGCGTATTTGCCTTCAAGCTGGTTGCTGAACCATGGATTCAGCAATAGCAGTTATATTTCTAATACTGCCTATCCGTGCTAAGCATTCCCTAAGCAGTTTACAACGTTTTTAGCTAATTGCCCCCAACGAGCTGGGTACTAATTTTACTGACCTACGGAAGGATAGAAGGCTGAGTCAACCTGGAGCCCCACAGGATCGAACTCACAGCCTTGTGGCTGCAGTACCAGCATTTAACCACTGAGCCATCAGGGTTTCCTCAGTCAAGGAAGGAAACACCAGAGGTGGTTTTGCCAGTTCCTTCCTCTGAAATATCGCCTACAGTACGTGGCATTCATTGGCGGTCTCCCATCCAAGTACTAATCAGGGTTGATCACAGCATAATAGAGTTGGAAGAGACCCCAAGGGCCATCGAGTCCAACCCCCTGCCATGCCAGAACACACACTCAAGGCAACCCCAGCAAATGGCCAGACGGCCTCTCTTTTAAAAGCCTCCAAAGAAGGTGACTCTTCCACACTACACTGAGGCAGCAGCATATTCCACTGCTGAACAGCTCCTTCTATCGGGAAGTTCTTCCTGATGTTTAGGTGGAATCTCTTTTCCTGTAGTTTGAACCCATTGCTCCATGTCCTAGTCTCTGAAGCAGCAGAAAACAAGCTTGCTCCATCTTCAACATGACATCCCTTCAATGTGGCAATCATGATCCTGCTTAGCTTCCAAGATTGGACAGGATCTGGTACCTTTGGGGTGTTTAGGCTGCTGGGCACGACCCAGCCCAACAAATAAATTACATCAGCAACTGTTTCCTAAACAAAAGCTCAAAGGGGCTCGAGAGGCCCATGGTCAGCTGCCCATGAAGCAGCTGCCGTGGTCTCTCTAACAGCCAGGGTGGCCTCATGTGGCTCCTACAAATCATTCACGCTGTGGAGGACGGGGAGGAAGCCAAACGCATCGATTAAAAGGGGAAAGGACCTTCCCAACATCTCTGGCCCCCTTTGCAAAAGAGAACGCAGGACAAATTGGGGAGCTGTGAATGCTGGGCAACCACAGATGTGGGTCAGATGCCATTTCCACAGCCCAGCCTGCCAGCTCCCACCTGATGTCTTTCCCTGATGTTTTTCCCGGTTTCCTCTCTGCCTGCACCCGCACAGGCAAGCAGGTGTGGGCAGAGTGGAAACTGGGGGAAAACCGATGGACCCCCTCCCCATTTTGAGGCCTCCTTCTCAGCTCTGCTTAGAAAATAATTGCAAAGGGAGGGGGTTGGCTGTGCGGCACCCCCCAGAAGGAGACAGAAGGGGTGGCCTGCTGGGGAATGGTAGAATATGGCACCCCACGGGAGAGACCAGCGCTGTGCCAGGAGGCATGAAAGGGAAACGTTGCTCCGGCACCGTGGCTGTGTGTGAACGGCATCTCAATGCAAGATGTGGGAAGCTGGGGGAGCATCTCTTTCCCCGCACATGCCCACGACTGTCACGAGCAAGCCACCCATGAACTGACACCCTCTAAAAGAAACAGAGAGGAAAAAACAGCTTCCCAGCTAAATATCATGTGCAAAAACCATTCATGGATCCACACACTTAAAATGTGCAAGGTGGAAAAGGCACCGGATGTGAGAGTCCCCTACGTACGCTTTGTCTTGGGGTCACAGATCCCCTGGAAAATTCGAGGAAACCGACGGATTTCCTCTCCTTTCCCACTCCGCAAAAGATGCCTAAATAAATACCTCGTCTACAATGTTCCCTAAAAGCCATTCATGTTCTCTTGCCTTGGAAACAGCTTTCCTTCTTTCAATGGGGAGAGAAATAGGGGGGGAAATGGCAAAGGACCCTGGAACAGGTGAATTTTTCCCCGCATAAAACCTCATTCAAAATCACAAGATGGAAACCAGAGGGTTCCCTTTTGGCACCCATTTCACAGACCCCAGATGGCCCCGGACCCCAAGTTAAACCCCCCTCTCGCTCCAAGATACGTGGATACAACTCCTTACATTGACATCTAGGCAAACACACACACACAGGAGTACGCACACCCTCGCTTTTTCTAGCCACAAAGCCGGGCTGCTGCCTGAAGAATGGAAGGGAAAGGGGGTCCCCCAAAAGCAACAGGAGGGAGGAGGGAGATCCGTGTCCTCCCCCCAACAGGCCCCGTCCACACGTACACACCAAACACGTGACCTTTACAGCGGGAGGGAAAAAAATCAATGAAAAAGCAAGCAAAAAGGATCAATGAAATGGGGAAAGAGGGTGGAGTGGGGGGTCCCGTGGCCTCGATCCAAGCGTTAGTTGGACTGGAGACCCCTTGAAATCAAACCCCCCACCCCAACAGACACACGTGTATACACAGCTGAAGCCACGACGCTGTCTCCTTCCCATCAACGCCTGGGGATCCCGATCCTCGGGTTCAAATCAATGGGCAAGCTTGAGGATGGCCCCCACACTCTCCTTCCCGCATCTCCTTGTCCACCCCTGGCTTGCCAAATCCTGCAGCCCCCCTTGCTTTGCAAAAACGCCCAGCCCAGCCACTGGGTCTCCCTTACCTGGCTGGATCGAGGCCCCACCGTTCCCCAGGCGCGCCCCGGACACGCGAGAGGACGCGCGCGTTCACACGTACACGGGAAAAAAGACAGCGCCAGCCCCTTCCACCCGTTCCCTCCCGGGCCAAGAACGCTCGCCTCCATGGAGCCAAACAAGGAGGCGGAGGCGAGGGCGAGGCGGGCCCGGGCGCAAAGCTTACCGGGCTTGGCGAAGCGGGGGGCTCCAGGGGGGCGGCCGGGCGGGCACCCGATCGCCCAGACGCCGGGCACCGGAGGGTGGCCAACAGGCGGGCGGGCGGAACCGCCACCGCGGAAGCCACGCCGGCCCTGGGCCAGCCGAGGGCGGGGAGGAGGAAGGAGGGCGGAGGCCCAGGATCTCTCCTCCCCCGGGCGGGGCGAGGAGGGTTTAAAGGGCCCGGCGCGCCAGGCAGCACAGAAAGGAAGACAAGAAGGACCGCCGTTGGACCCCCAGCTCGGCCTGGGAGGCGCCAGGCACGGGTGCCCCCGAGCATGTGCAGAGAGCGCGCGCCCCACAAAGCCATGGGCGCTCTGACCCATCGGAATGCGCGCAGGCAGGCTCCAGTGAGCAATTCGCCCTCGCCCTCTAGCATTTCCCTATCCAAGGAGCCTAAAGCTTCCCACGAAATGGGTCTCTCCTCCCACCGGCAGGGCGAGGAGGGTTGAAAAGGCAGAAAGGAAGGAAGAAGGAAAGGAGGTGTCAGGCACGCGATGCCAAGGGTGCCCCTGGGCATGTGCAGAGTGCGCGCCCTTTCCGGGCGACGCTGGAGCGAGGCGCAACAAAGCCATTAGCCGGGCGATTACAGGGGAGTAGGCACGCAGGCTGCAATGAACTTTCCCCCCTTTGTAGGGCTCTGACTAGCACCTTCCCATCCTGGCGACCCTAAAACTTCCGAAGACGCGTCTCTTCCTCCCCCCGGCGGGGCGAGGAGGGTTTTAAAGGGAAAAAAGAAAGGGAGAGAGGGGAGAGTCCTTGGACCACCGGCCCAGCCCTGGCCGCGCCAGGCACACGATGCCAAGGGGGCCTCTGAGCACGTGCAGAGTGCGCACCTCCCCCCCCCAGATACATCGTGGTAGGGAGACCAAGCAATAGCGATTCGGTTGCATTGGAATACACAGGCAGGTTCCAAGCAACAGTCTGACAGTCCCTACTTTGTAGCGCTCTGAGTTTCCTAACATTTTCCTGGTCTTGGCTACCCTGTAACCTCTAAAATACACATCCAATGCAGGTAACAAGTTTTCCATTAAACTAATACAGGCCTCTCTTGCCTTTGGCCCACCCGTTTCTCCACCTTCCGCTCTTTGGAGGATTGCAAGCGGCAGGCCCCGTCCCATTCATTCGCCAAGGGGCCCGCACTCCATAGCTGCGTCCACAAAAGTGACACCCACGGCCAATTTCTCAGAAGGAACGGTAGGCCATGTCCACACTAGCCTGTTCTAGGGCCATTATTCCACTTTCCAGATCCTATGGAATCCTGGGGTTTGCAGTTTAGGGAGGGACCTTTGAGGAACTTCCTTGCCAAGTCCCTCCGTTTGGTGCCTTCCCTCCCCAAGCTCACTGTGCAAGCAGCACATGCTGGCTCTTTCTGCAAGTTCCCCATAAACGTTTGCCTCCCAACTCTCACTAGCCTCCTAATCTGAGCGAATTAATTCCCCATCTTTCACTGAGCCATGGGTATCGCTGGAGGACCACAAGGTCCCCCACGCTTTTGGGGTAGCCACACAGATGTCGCATCAAATGGCCCCACGGCATAACAGGGAGGTGTGCGTCCCAATGCGCTTGCACACCGCTGTGTGTGCACAGCTGCCACACGCACAACTCTGCTTCTGCACTCTTGATCTGGAAAACCACACAGAAGTGTCCCTCCACTCCCATAGGGGCAGCTGGGCAAGGGTAAGACACCCACCAGAGGGCCGTGATGCGAGAACGTCTCATAGAATCATAGAAATGTAGAGTTGGAAGAGACCCCAGGGGCCATCCAGTCCAACCCCCTGCCATGCAGGAACACCCTCAAAGCTCTCCCAACAGACGGCCATCCAGCCTCTGCTTAAAAACCTCCAAGGAAGGAGACTCCACTACACTCCGAGGCAGCAGATTCGAAGGGCCAGGCGAGAGAGAAACCGCTCACTTGCCCCACTGATTCAGAGCAGAGGCCTCAGCCTTCACCCCTTTGTTCCTGCCCAGTGTTTCCATTTCCGATCGATTTGTCATTTCTGATGAATCCACGCTTACATCCTCCTTGCTGACAACCCAAAGAAACTTGATCCTCCGGCCTTGCCTGTAAAGAGGAAGCGAAAGTAAAAGAGAGAATGAGAGAGAGAGAAGAGAGAGAGAGAGAGAGGATGGAAGAATCTGGCACAAGAGGACAGTCCTCTCCTCATCCTGCCCGCAGCCTTGAATATTCTGACCAAGCAAGAATTTGCTGGGACTTTTTACTGACACAAACTTAAGGGCTCAGGTGGAGTTCCAGTTTGCCTGCCACCGTGGGCTGATGCACATTTTAGACCCCTTGGACCAGAAATTCCAGAAATTCCTTCCAATTCAGTTGAAATCTGCCTTAGAATCCTTAAATTTCTTTAAATGTTATTACAATCAAAAATCCACACGGTATAAACAAATACAAAATGCCATTTGGTATCAGCCGAACCAGAATGGGATCCTGAGAACCATTTCCTTCTTATGACTCTTACATCTCTTGGTTTTAGGCAAAGTTGTAAGATCTCCAATAACATCTCCATGAAATGTTCAAATAGAAAACATCCCTCCAGAAATCTCGGTGGTGTTCTGGGGGCCCTTAGATCTTAGAACAAGCCCGCACTCTCCTCTCTAGAAATTCTTTGCAATGTTCAATTGAAATTTCCTTTCTCAACTTCAAACCGTTCAGCCTGGTCCTACTTTCTGGGGCGGCAGAGAAGAGGCCTGTTTCCTGCTCTCTGTGACAGCCCTTGGCATGTCGAAAGAGTGAAGCCGTGCCACCCTTAAATCTTCTCATCACCAGGCTACATACACCCAATTCCCTCAATCTTCCTTCAAATGTTTTGTTCTCCATACCTCGTATCATCCATGTTGCCCTTCTCTGAACCTGTTCCAACCTAGAAATCATAGAGTTGGAAGAGACCACAACGGCCACAAGTCCAACTCCCTGCCATGCAGGAACAAACACTCAAAGCACCCCCAGCAAATGGCCATCCTGCCTCTGCTAAAAAACCTCCCAAGAAGGAGACTCCACCACACTCCCAAGCAGCAGCATATTCCACTGTTGAATGGCTCTTACCGTCACGAAGTTCTCCCTAATGTTTAGCTGAAATCTCTTTTCCTGTAGTTTGCATCCACTGCTCCACGCCCTAGTGTCTAGAGCGGCAGAAAACAAGCTTGCTCCATCTTCAACATGACATCCCTTCAAATATTTAAGCATGGCTGTCATGCCACCTCTCAGTCTTCTCTTCATCAGGCTAAATATCCCCAGCTCCCTAAGCTGCTCCTCATAGGGCTTTATGGCTTCCAGACCCTCCACCATTTTGGTTGCCCTCCTCTGGACATGTTCCAGCTTGTCAATATCCTTCTTGAATTGTGGTGCCCAGAACTGCACACAGGATTCCAGGTGAGGCCTTTCAACATCCTGTGGAATTCTGGTGTTTGTAGTTTACTGAGGCCAAAGAGTTCCCTGGCTGGGACTTTTAAAGCTGCCCCCCTCCCCAAACTGCAACCTCAAGATGCCATAGGATGCTGAAAATGGAATAATGGCACTATAAAAGTGTAGTGTGGAAAAGTCCTAAGTCTCTAGCAGTTGAAGTAAATGGAGGGGGGGAATGGAGGAAAGGAAGAAGAGAAAGAAACTGGGACATTTTAGAAGTCGCTGAGAAAGTGAGATGGCGGAGGATTAACTGTGGTTGTCTCTCCCAAACGGAGGACGGCTGGAGGGCACGAAAGAGCAGGTGGAAAGGCCTTTGCTGCCTACATTTATCAGAACTCCATGATCTCAGCGGCAAAGCTGGTTCTGGCACGGCGCAAGCAATCGATACCAGCACGGAGAAACCCTTAATGAAATCTCCAGCTAAGAGCCTATTGATTGTTCCACTCTTTTCTTTTAAAATGTATATGAATGGGAAAGGGATTCGCGTGGGGCTGGGTGAGGCGGAGGAGAAGTGATCAATGGCCGTCCGAGGGCTGTCCTAAGAAAGTCGTCTTGCGGAAGGCAGCGCCCTTTGGAATAAGCAAAACCAACCCACTGGGGTCAGGTTGGCCCTGATGCTCATTTCTCTGTATTCTCCATCGTTCCCTCCGTCGCCCATTCAGTTGCTTGTTCCTCTCCTGTCATGTATAATTTCTTTTAAAAACTCACCTAAAAAAGCAAGAAAACAGCCTAAAAATGGAGGAAAAACCCTTTAAAATGGCTCCCCAAGTAACCTGAAAATAGAATCACTGTGCTTCATTGCAGTGAAAAGAACAACACCAACTATATTAACAGTTTCTACTTGATACTGAAAAACAAATGTTGTTTGGCCCCAAATGTAGTGTTTACCCTCTAAGCTCTTGGTCCTCTATTAAAGAAAAATGTAATTGATGGATCATGGGCTTTGTAAGCTGGCTGACAGGCAAAAAGGTTCGCTTGGGAAAAACAGTGAGTATGGGACCTGCAACAAAATGTTGCGGCGTCTTCTTTCTCCTAAGTTAAATCTCCTGAATCCTCCTGTTCAGGGTTCAAACCAGCCACTTTCTCCAAAGAGTGCCTTCCGCTCCCAACTCTTCCCTTCTCCTTTCTTGCCTCTTCCTTCTGAAATGCAGAATTCTGTCCCCACAGAACATGTTCTGCCATCACTCATTGGGTTTTGTTGTTGTTTTGCTTCCCGTCCTTTAGTGTTCCTTTTAGGCACATGGAAGGGCTTATGTGTGTGTGTGTAGGAGGGAAGAGGCAGGGCCTTGCAAAGAAACAGAGAGGCTTGGAGCAAGAATGTTCCTTTGACCCTTCCCTGGGGTTAGTGTGGCCTAGTGGTTAGAGTGTTGAACCAAGGAATCCCATTTCTAGCACCTGCTTAGCCGTGAAACTCACTAGGGGGCGTTTGCTGCTCACTGACTCTCAGCCTGAACTTCCTCACAGGGTTGTTGTGAGGACAATATGGAAAAGAAGAGCATAAGCCAGCTTGGATTCTTCGCAGGCAAAGAAGAGGGCTATAAATATAAGGGAAATTGCGGGGCAGCAGTAGTTGTAAGCGCATTCCAGAGAGTGAGAGACATTGAAAATTATTTACATCTATTTTTTGTTTCGATATTCCCTTCATCACTTTTTCTATTTCTTTGGGTACCTAAACTTTACTTCTAAAGGCTGAACTGAAATGTTGCTGCAATGCTAGAAATTTGGAGGCCAAAGGAAAAATTTGTTTGAGGAAGAAGATGATATTGCGTGGAATCAAGCTGTGCTTTTCAGCCTGTTGCATTTAAATAAATAAATAAATAAATAAATAAATAAATAAATAAATAAGTAAGTAAGTTAATAAGTAAGTAAGTAAGTTAATAAATAAATAGGCAAGCAAGCAAGCAAACTGTGCTTTTTGAGAGTGCGAACCTGTAGCATGGAGCTAAGCTACGCTTTGCAGTCCGGAAAGCTATTGCATGGGATTAACTGTGCTTTGGCAGATTGGGATGCTGTAGCTTGGAATTAAACTGTGTTTGCAGCCTGAAAAGCTGTCGCATTAAATCAAGCTGTGCTTTTGCAGACTGAGAATCTTTCGTGTTGAATTAAACTATGCTTTGCAGCCCAGAAAAGCTGTTCCATGGAATTAAGCTGTGCTTTGAGGCCCCAAAAGTTACTGTGTGAAATCAAGCTATGCTTTTGCAGCCTGAAAAGCTGTTGCGTTAGATGAACATGTGTTTTTGCCGATGGATAATCTGTTGCATAGAATTAAACTGTGCTTTGCAAGCCGGAAAGTCTCTGTCTCTCTCTCTCTCTCCCACCCATCACCTCCCCGTAGCTACATCCGTGAAGGTCGACACCAAGGGACAATTTCTCAGAAACAAAGGTAGTGGCACTTTAACTGATCTCTGTTAGTTCTGCACGGAAAGAGGCAATGGCACATTGCTTCAGGATGCCTTTTATCAAGAAAACCCGGTGATGAGGCAACCCAAAACAAACCAAGAGATAGCGCTGGAAGAGGAGATTGGAAAGTATTCAATCAGATACTGAACAGCAAAGGAGAAGTATGAATAATGCTGTGTTGAATGACGCAACTGGGCTCCAGTCGAAAGGACGTGCGTCTCCTCAAAGAGTCCAAAGCTGCGCAACTTATGTAGCAGGAACATGAGAAGCATGAATCAGAGCCAGGCAATGTAAAAGAAGAAATGGAGCATTACAGTACTTGGTATAAATGAACTAAAGTTGGTGGTACCGCAATGGTTTTCAGTTAGATCATTACATTGTGTTTTATTCTGGAAACGACAATCTAAGAAGAAACAGGGCGGCATTAATAGCAAGCATGACGTAGCAAAAGCAGTCAGAGGCTATAAAGCAAAGTCTGATCAATCGTGTCAATGGGAGGCTACATGGAAAACTTGTCAGTGGAACCGCAGGGATGTGCTCCAACTTTGTTTCCGATTCAACCTAAGAAGCAGAAGAGAGAGAAATCAAAATAGTCTAAGCTGACGTTCAGGAAGATATTGGTCACGCGCCCAAACAGGATGTGTTGATAATTCTTGTTGACTGGAATGCAAAAGCAGAAAACAGAGCAGAACCCAGCACTGGCAGAGAAGTTGGCCTAAGATCAAGGAACCCAGCAAGACAGAGATTGATTGAATTTTGTGAAGTTAACAGTTTGTTCTTTATAAACACATCCTCTCTGCAAAAACAAGACCAGGAGCAGCTTGTAGAATGGACCACGAATTGCTAATGTAAGAAACTAAAGGTCATAGAATCCCAGAGCTGGAAGAGATTCCAGGGGCCATCCAGTCCAACCCTCTTCTGCCATGCAGGAACACCCATAAAGCACTCCAAGCAGATGGCCACCCAGCCTCTGCTTAAAAATCTCCAAAGAAGGAGACTCCACCACACTCCATGGAGGCAGCAGATTCCACTGCCGGACAGCCCTGACCGTCAGGAAGTTCTTCCTGAGGTTCAGGTGGAATCTCCTTTTCTGCAGCTTGAATCCATTGCTCCTTGTCCTGGTCTCTGGAGCAGCAGAAAACAATCCCGCTCCCTCCTCAACATAACATCCCTTCAAATATTTAAACAGGGCTCTCATGTCCCCTCTTACACTTCTGTTCTGCAGACTAAACACACCCAGCTCCCTAAGCCGCTCCTCATAGGACTTCATGGTTTCCAGACCCTTCAACATTTTTGTTGCCCTTCTCTGGACACGCTCCAGCTTGTCGATATCCTCCTTGAAATGAGGTGCCCAGAACTGGACACAGGATTCCAAATGAGGCCTAACCAAAGCAAAATAGCATGGTACCATTTCTTCCCTGGATCGAGACACCACACTCCTATTGATGCAACCAAGAATCGTGTTGGCTTTCTTGGCTGCTGCAGGTACAGGAAAATGCTAAGTCAAAGTCCCAAAATACAATCTAAAGAACATCCCTGGAGAATTTGAAGAGCATGTAAAGAACACAGTTACGTTGCTCAGTCTTATCAGTCATGAAACAGAAGGGCTGAGGACATTAAAGCCTAAAGGGTTACCAAAACACAATCCCCTTCAAGACTCTCCAGGGAAATGAAACCATCTCCAAGAGCAAAGCATTCAGGTTATCAAAACTGGAATGGTTAACTTCTAAAAGGAAAACAGAAGGGCAAAGAAGACAACCCTCATTCCCCTGAAAAGCGAGTCTTTCCTTTGTAAGTAAGGCAGCCTTATAGAGATGTTAGAAGAAAAACTGGAGAGGGTTCCTGTACCTTTAATGGTTGCACAGAAGCTGGATTTTCTGCGGATATTGCTTGTGACCCTGGCTGCACAACAAGCAACGTGTGCTGAAAATTCCTCTTCTGTGCCACCACTAAAGGGTACAGAAGCCCTCTCCAGTTTTCAAGCTGGAAACTCTAGCCCTTGCACATAATAAAAAAAGTTCTTGTTAATCTGGACCTGGATGATGTGGGCAGTTTTGGTCTTACTTCATTTCCAAACAAGGGCTGCTGAGCCGATGCTTCACAATCAGTGATGAAACATTTATGGGCACAGCCTAGTGCATTACCAGGCTTGGGGGGGGGGGGGGACAGCTTCTGTCAGCAGGAGAGAGGTTTCCATTCGGTTTCCAGCCCGGCCGGATACCCATCGGCACAGAAAAGGCCGTCAAAGTGCTGCGTGAGAAATCTGACCAGGGAGTGTTATGTAATCTCCATTTCCGCTTGCAACATAAGCAATTAATTTAGCGTCTTCTCTTTTCTCACTGTTTCAGCCGGCACACTGTCCCCCCGCCCCCCGCTTTCAAATCCACAGGCTCTTTCATTCTCACATAATCTGTTAAGCATGCCGTCAGACTGATCTAACCAAGCAAAACCTGCCAATTCATGAAAAAGGGATGGAATTTAGGCTGCTAAAGTGGAGAATCTGGGTTACGTTTTGGGCCGTGCCAACACACACATCCGTATGCCCACATGCCATGCGCTGCAGCTGTCTCGGTTTGGCAGGAATTGTCACAGTGGATTCTCTGCCATCCCACTTTTCCAGCTGCTTTTCTAACGGGCTTGTTTCCCTCTCCTCCTTCCACTTTCCCGCTTTGTCTTCAGCTTGCTCTGTTTCCTTGCCTCAAAGGCTCCTCCCTAAACTGCAAACTCCAGGATTCCATAGGAGGTTGAAAGCGGAATAATAGCACTATAACAGTCTAGTGGAGAAATGGCCTGAATTCAAAGTGCAGAAGGAGTTTGCATTCCATTAACCCAGTGGAGGGACTGGAGAGGAAGGGAGAAAATCTTGCCCTTCCCAGTAGGCTCAGGCAAAAGCAAACTGCAATAGCCTCTTCTTTGTGTTTCCTCATTAATAACATATGCCAACTTTCTCTGAAGTTGCTTGGCCGTCTGCGTCCTGGTGTCACGTACTAGATAACCCACACTCCACAAAACTCACTCTGAGGTAGGCAAAAGTTTGTTATTTACGGAGAAGCACGAGCAGCACAGCACACTTCCGAAGAAGTTGCCGAAAGTGAAGGATGCATACAGCATACCTCTTTTACAGGTTACGAGTTCAAGTTTGGGTGCGTATGGGTCAAAGCCATAAATCCCTACAAGTGTCTATTCTGAGCCCCTTTTTCTTCCCATGACTGGGGCCTTCCACAGACTCACATATCCTTGACCAAGGTGACCTGCCAGTATATTTCTTTCTATCTCCACACCACTCAAACCAGAGTAAGTCACACTGTCTCAGCCTCAGAGGAAGGCAAAGGCAAACAAAACTCATCTTGCCAAGAAAATCCCACAGCAGCTTCACCTTAGGGCCACTGCAAGTCGGAGATGACATGAAGGCACATGAGAGCAATAACAAGTTGTTATTATATGCCCAAGGCAGTTTGTAAAACAGAATAAATCATTTTTAAAACATGAAATGACATTTCAGCAATGATAGCTTGGAAAGCGGGAGGTGTAAAACCCTACAGAGACTTGTTCACCGAACGAACCTGGATGTTTTCCCTTTATTAAAAGGGTCGCTTGCCTCGGAGGGGGCCGTCACATGATCGCTTCGGCCCGCTAATGGAACATCAGGGAACGTGCGCTGTTGACACATGGAGAGCGATGGGGTGAGGGGGGAACGAGAGAGGGAGAAGCAAACAAAGAATTCATAACAATCCCCAGCAGAGAAACATTAGCCGCCCTAACACTTTGCCAATCAATAGCGGTGTATTTCCGCTGGTGGTCGCCCCCCAGATAATTTTGGCAGCTGATCATCCTTCCTCAAGAGTCAAGCAAGAACCTGATTTGCAACTGCGAGAACTGTATGGGATGGAGCGTGTGCCATCGCCGCAAGGGCTGTTCCAGGACTGGCCTCCTGCAGCTCCTTTCGAAGGCCATTTCCGCACGAGACTGTTATAGTGCTATTGTTCCACTTTCAACATCCTATGGAATCCTGGGGTTTGCACTTTAGCAGTCTAGTGCCGAAATGGCTTCAACTTCTCAAAGCTGGATCTGTGTCTACCTGGCTTCTGGTCTCCATACCCTCCAACTGTCCAGACTAACCCTCTGTCATTCCACCTTTTCAGCCGCTTTTAAAACATCCTGTTTTTTCTTTCTCCCCCCCCCACTCATGTCCTCAGCTACTGTTGGAGACTGTGAGCCTTTCCACACTACCGTGTTGTGGTGCTATTATTCCCCTTTCAGTATCCTGTGGAATCCTGGGGTTTGCAGTTTCTTGAGGCCCAAGAGCTCTCTGGCTGGGAATCCTAAAGGCCCCTCCCTAAACTGCAAACCCCAGGATTCCACAGGATGTTGAAAGTGTAATAATAGCGCTATAACAGTCTAGTGCGGAAATGGCCCCTGTGAGCCATGGGGATTGTGAGATGCTTGTTCCTCTCTGAGCATCTCTTTGCTACCCCTTTCGTTCAAGCCACCACCTCTTTGCAGCGTCCACAGTTTTTCTCTGGAGTGGCAGGAGTGTGTCTATGGGAACCGAAGGCGCTCCCGTTTCCACATTACGTGGTTCGTTTACCCTTAACAGCCTTAATGAGAACAGATTTTTGGGGGAGGAGGCGAGTAAATATTTCTCTGTTTCCTCTCCGAGCTAAGGAAGCCCGGGAGGCTGGTCTCCCAGGCAACATAGCAAACACGAAGAAATGGAAGGAAGGTTTTCCATATGGCCACGGCAGCTTTTTGCTTTCTGCCCACCATCCAACTTTGTCAGAACCAGACGGGGAAGAAACCCCTTGTGAGCCAGGAATCCACCGACAAAGGCCGTCCAAGACAGTAGCAACAAGCCATTGTCGTAGGCCCCGTTTCCCTGGCCAAATGCTGTCTGTGGGAAGTAAATCCTTCCAGACAAATATTTTTCTCCCTTGCAGTTGCCAGAGAAGACAGTTGGAAGGAGAGGGAAGGAGGCTCCCAGGCAGCCGATTGGAGCAGGGAATTTCTCTGAGCACTGTGACGACAGAGAGAGATTTATATGTGCCATGAAATCTCCCTCCGCACATGTGTGCGGGTGCATTCAATCATCTATCATATATATATATCTATACGGCCACGAAATCTCAGTCTTATACATTTCTTTATCTCCTATCACTCTTATCTCTTTCTCTCTCTATGTGTGCATGATGATTGTATGTACATGTGTGCACTAGTGTATGGTAACAATTTTCTCTCTCCACATCTGTGTCTACACATCAGCAATGAAACATATTAATCTCTCTCTCTGGGTGTCTGTCAGAGACAAAGAGAGAGAGAAAAAGAGATGAAATATCTATTTATCTGTTTAGCCCATTACCTCTCTGTGTGTGTGTGCACAAAGAGATTTTATATACATATACAGAGAGAGAGGTGAGAATATCTATTATCCATCTATCCATTTATCCGTCCGCCCGTCCATCTGTCTGTCTGTCTATCCATCTGTCTGTCTCTCTCTGTCTATCTATCTATTCTACCTATCTTATTAAATGTCTCTGGTGTGTGTGTGTGTGTGTGTACAAAGAAAGAGAGACTTTAGAGAGATTTGAGGGGGAGAAAGATGTATGTTTGCATGTGTTCACAGCCAGGGTGATGTGAGGCTTGGATTACGATCCTTGAAACCTGCATCTGATTCCCTGCTCAGCCGTGGAAACTCACTGGGTGATCTTGGGGGGCATCACACACTTTCAGCCCCAGACAACCCCCTGATGGGTTCTCCTTAGGCACACAACAGCAACAATTATGTACGTGTTCAGAGTTGTCCTGCGGCAGAGCAGCAAACGCCTGCCCGCCCATCATATAGTAAGGTTGTGCTCATAATCCTTTGAGAGACAAGTCTGAGAGGATTGTCGCTGCCGGGTTGGGACCGTTAGAGGATATCCAGGTGGATGTAAAGTATCACCTCCTCCTCCTTGGAGGAGAAGGCAGTCCTGGGTTTTTTCCAGCTATGTCTTGTGTTCCTTCCAAGCCTTGTTCTGTGTTTTGGGATGGATTCGCATCCGTGCCTGTAAGACAGGTTGTTGTTCTATGTCTGCAAGTCAACTCTGACTTTTGGGGACTCTATACAAGGGTTTTCTTGGCGTGATTTATTCCGGAGAGGTTTGCTGTTGCCTCCCTCTGAGGCCGAGAGAGTGTGACTTCCCCAAGGTCCAGGGGCTTTCCATGGCTGAGAGGGGTCCAAAACCTGATCTCCCAGTATCCAAATCCAACACTCAGACTACTACACCACTACAGTTTTGTGCCTTCAAATGGACTCTGTCTTTTGGCCACCCTTTCCTGGGCTGGGCAATATTTGTTCAGAACAGTTTTCCCCACTGCCTTCTTATTAGGCCAAGAGAATAGTCACACCTATGAGTTCTCTTTCTCCCCCCCCACTCCATGTTCCAACCCAGAAGCCCTTTAGATCTGCCTGACTTGTCCGACTCGAGGAAGGAGTTTATTACATCAAGGGCCATTTTTCTTTTCCTCTTCCATTCCCCTTCCTTCCATCCATGGCTGAGTACAGATTTTACACTTCAGCCTTCTACACGCCCATCTAACCGTGTGCTCAAATCGAATGGATGTAGGGACCCTCCGGCCTCCCTCCACCGGTGGGGAAAGTTAGCAGCTCAGAGAAGGAACCATGTTCGTCTTCTCTACCTTGCAGGTTTCGAGTGATCAGCCAGTTGCAAAAGAGTCAAAGGAGAGGTTTTGGCACCCACCGTTTCTAGTCACATTTATTTTTTGCAGGGAGTATTTCTACTTTGTCCTGGACCATCTGAGTCCTCCCAGTTTGCTTCCGGCACACTAACCTTTCAAAGACCACATTTTGATTTAGTTATGCCCTGGACGTGGGGCTGACCCAAAATGACATTGTCACAGAAAAAGCAAACATTAAAATGGAATTAAACTAAGCGCAGTATTAAAACAGTTCCGATGCACACTGAAAAGCATAAAATGCAATTAAAAAGATTTTTAAAAGTCCTTAAAAACTATGGTGTTGGAAACAACACAGCCCCCCTGAGCCTGTTCTTTAGAAAGTTTTTATTTTAAAGGCCTGCCAAAATAAAAAGGGGCTTTGCCTGCCAATGGAAAGACAGCAAGGAAAAGTCCCCATCAGCAGAGAGTTCCAAAATCTAGGGGCAGCCACTGGAAAGGCCCTGTCTCATATCCCCACTAACTGTGCTGGTGACGGTGGTGGGACTGAAAGAAGGGGCTCTCCCGAAGATCTCAGGGCTGGGCCGGCTCGGATGGAGAGAGAGGACCTGCCAGATAGCTTGGACCAAAGGCCCTTTTAGTTGCCTGAGGCAGAGCAGCAAACATCACAACCACACTCTCAAGTCCTGGTGCAAAATACCCAAAGCCAGACAAGTTGTTTTGCTTCCCTGGCAATAAAAATGTAATCAGCAATAATAACCAACACTATGTCGCTATTGTTGTTGCTGTTGCAATACGAAGTCAGTAACAATTTATTGCTCCTTTCTCAAAATCTGCTGCTTGCAGTGGTTGCCTCACTTGCCTAATGGCAGGGCTAGCCCAGGGTCATGTTAAGATATTCTGAGACCCTAAGGCACATCAAGGGTGTGCTACAGCAAGAGGGACTGTACTGTACTTCTCATTGAATTATAGTACTTTCCTCTAAATATGCTTCATCCTAGATATGAGAACATGGAGAACAATTGTGCTGTAGTGGTCTGAGTGTTGGATTGCAACCCTGGAGACCAGGATTTGATTCCTCTTTCAGCCATGGAAACCTTGGGAGTGTCACAAATTCTCAGCCCCAGAAAACCCCCGTGACAGGGTCGCATAAGTCGGAAACAACTTGAAGTCACACAACAACAATGAATACACATTGACGTTCTCTGTTGTTTAGTGATTCATTTCCCTTGAAGGACAGCTGAGGCTATTTTACTTTGGACAAAGCATGAAATGATGTATCTGATAGACGGATGCCATCAAAGGAAGCCACGGGTACCTTGAATTTGCAAGACCTGAGTTGGGCAGTTGATGACTGAGGCCCTTGGAGGTCCCTCGTCTGTAGGGCCACCATATTTCAGAGGCAACTTGATGGCAAACAACATTGCACAACTGTCTCTTTGACTTAAATCCTACAAGTTAATCCCACTGGCAACAGATCCCACCAACTGAACTGTTGAATGGTTAGTCAACATGTCAGTAAATCCTATTTGTTCAACTGGGTCTCCTCTGATAGTGGGACTAATAACAGGACTGAGGTCTTGTCCTTTTTCTCCTGTCCGTGGCCGCTATAGCACCAAGAAAAATACTATTTAATGGAGGCAGTTCAAACCATGACTAATGCAGGGAAACACTGAGTTAAATCTACCGATTGCCTTTTTTTTAAAAGGGATTTAGTCACTGAAGTGTGTGTGTGTATGTGAATGTATGCATATGCTTCTGCTCCAGGCAGGGTTTCCAAATTTGATTATTGCTCCGTCGTAATTAGTATTGACAAAATAGTGGCGGGGAGAAGAGAGGGGGAGAAGGCTTGGATTTTTCAAGCACCCCCTTCTTTTCCTTATCTCTTGTCTAAAGTCTGTTATTTCACACACTGGAGCTTGGAAACATGCCAGAGGAAGAAACTAGCAGCGCTCGCTTTCAAACCAAGATTTGCTTAACCTGCATCCCCTAATATTTTGCAGATAAAACTGGGACACATGTGCCCAAGCAACAGATGAATGCAGTCGAGACGGCCACAGTTAGTAAAGAGGAAGAACACACAAGCCAAAAGAGCTGCAGCCGCCGTTTTCCTCTCCTTGCTGCTGAGTTAATTGAGGGCAAGTTACTTTTTCCTTTTCAATTCCGTTTCTCCCAAGATGCACAGCTCTTGCCATATGACCAGCTGGATGTGTATTGGAATAGCGTAGTGTACTGAAATTCTGGAATTGTATCTGTAACAAGTGTGAGTTCCACGTCTGCTTTAGTTTCAGCAACTTCGGGAGAAGTGTGCTGTGTTGCCAGCATTTGCTACAAATAAAAACGACGGCTTACCTCAGAGTGAAGTTTGTGGAGTGTGGGTTATCCAGTACCTGGCAGCTTGCAGCCATCGAAATAAGCCGAGGACAAAGGGGGTAGCTGGGAGGTGCACAGAGAAAATGGGACAATTTAAAAGCAGTTGAAAAAGCGAGATGACAGAGGATTGACTCGGATTGTCCCCACCAAATGGGACAATTGGGAGAAATATTAACATACGGCAGACCTCTTACACAGAATGTGGTGCTCCATGCACAAACTAAGATGCTCCCTTAGTCTAAACTGATATGTATGTTTAGATTTATACTGTGATTTAATTTCTTCTGTGAGCCACCTTTCTGTCCCCTTTGGGTAGGAAGAGAGGATGTAAATGAAATACCGTCCCTCTCATGTCTCTGAGGTGTGGTGGTTGGAAAGGGTCCGTTTGGGTCCAAAATGGGACGAACCCCTCCATCTCCAGAACTAGAGGAAGAGATCACCACGTTATTTCAAGAAGGAGCAAGAGAAAAGATTACCGCTATGCAACTGAAAAGAAACTTTTCGTCAAGGTACTTCCTGGTACTGAAAAAGGATCGTGGTCTTTGTCCCATTTTAGACCGAAGAGGTGTCAGCTATTACATACAGCCAAAAGGGTTTCGAATGGTGACTCTGACAGCAATAATGCCATTACTGAAGAAGGAAGATTGGTTTGCGACCTTGGATCTAAAAGGTTGGGTCTGGTGGATATTTTCACCTATCCACCAGACCCGAACACAACATTCCTAGCCTTCGTAGTACGCCAACAGGCTTATCAATTCAAAGTCCTACCCTTCGGTATCGGTACAGCACCGAGGGTTTTTCAACAAGCGCGTGGCGGTGGCGGCTGCATTTCTCCGTCAGAAGGGTACCGTCCTATTTCGTCATATCGACGATTGGTTAATCGTGGCATCATCTCAAAAGAAACTGCAAAAAGATCTGCAGACTACGAGCAACTTACTTCATACATGGGGATTAATGATAAATTGCAAGAAATCAGATTTGATACCCACAAAAAAGGATCAAGTTTGTAGGGACAGTTCTGGACTCTACACTACAAAGAGCTTTTCTACCAGAAGATAGGTGGCAAAAAATGTTAGTTTCTCACCAGACTGCAAAAACATTGCCCAGCAAAAGCAAGGACAATTCAGGTGGGTCCTGGGACATCCAGAAATCCTCAGAGGTGGGTTTGCCAATTCCTTCCTCCGAAATGCAGGCTGGATCACTTGGTATTCCTTTGCAGTCTCTCATCCAAATACCAGCTAGGGCTGACCCTGCTTAGCATCCAAGATCAGATGGAATCTGGTGCCTTATTTAGGCCATATAGGTGTGTAAATGCTTTCAAGTAACCTGTTGACTTATGGCGACCCCCTGAAATTTTGTAGGGTTTTTCTCAGGCCACGAATCCTCAGGGGTGGTTTTGCTAGTTCCTTCCTCTGAAATAGAGCCTTCAGTACCTGGTGTCGGTCAGCGGTGGTGCTGAGCGGTGGAAGAAGGTCCTCCTGCCTTGGACAGGTTTATTTTTCAGAGCAGAAGGTTGTACTGGGGAAACTAAGGGACAGCAGAGAAGTCAGCCAGATATATTAGGTTAAAAATGGAGACATCAGACGGATGAAAAGCTGCTTGCAGAGAGACCAGTTGGTGGTCTCCCATCTAAGTGCTAATGAGGGCTGACCCTGCTTAGCTTCAAAGATCAGGATGGGGTCTGGGGTCTTTAGTGTACAGGCTAGATTAAATGTTCTTTGTCCCAATTCCCTAAGTAAGTGAGAACCAATAATTCTCTCATTTTGTCTTGAGATCCACGAACAGCATCTTTAGATTTCTGTCTTGATTTCCAAGCAGGAAAATGTGTTCAGTGCATGAGTGTTTGAATGGGGTTGAATGGTTGATACTTAACGCCTACACTTAATGGCATTCCTGGGGACTGTTGTCCCTCAGCCTCAGGTTTTGGCCTAGAAACCTCTGGACCCGGGACAGTCCAGAACTGGCAACCCTATCCGCAGCTATGCTTCATGGCAGGGAAATGCTTGTGTGACGGAGGCTGGCCGGAACGGTGATGCTTGCTCAGGAGGAATCACAACTCTGGAGAGCGAGGGAGCGTGTCTCTTTCATTCATCCAAAGCATCTTTAAAATATACGTTCCCCCCACCCCGCTTTCCTTACCACAGACGGTGCACGCTGTGATTAAAATAACCTCATGACTGGCTGCAAGAGATCTCTCCCCCCTCTCCGCTGCATGCTCAGTTCACCGTTTTGAAATGGGTTCCCATAGCCACAAATGGATGCATGCGCTGGCCCGGGGGGACGCGAGGCGATCGATGGCGCAGTTCAAATATAGCTGAATGAAACCAGCACAGCACTTAGAGGGAGAGGGAGAGACGGGAGGGCAAAGTCACTTCCACGGCCGTGGCAGAGCGGGAAAGGCACTTACTGTGAGCATAAAGAGAAGCGGTGGTGGTGCCCAGAGGAGAGGGCAGTGCCCTCCTGCCCCGGACAGGTTTTATTTTGGGAGCGGAAGGTTGTGCTGGGGAAACTGAGGGGCAGCAGAAAAGTCAGGCGTGCTTGGTGGGTGAGTTCAAAATGGGGACGTCAGATGGCTGAGCTGCTGCTGGTGGAAAGGGAAGCCAAGGGTTTTGGGAGTGGGGACGGGGTAGGGGCTGAAACTGGACAGGTGAGACTCTAGTGGTGTATGGAAAAGATTGGCCAAAGGGGCCAGGCTGGACTCCAATGCCCATCATCCCGAGCCACTGTGGCCAACAATCAGGGGTGTGGGGTGTGTGTAGATGGTTTTTGGAACTTGCTCATCCTAGAGATGTCAAAGTACCACGGCTTTTTTAGACCTGTGGCTTCTACAGCTTTTCTTTCTGAGCCCCCCAGTCATTCTTTCCTCTTGGTGGATGCAGCCTTCCAGCCTGTTTTGCACCCTCAGGTGTGACAGTGGGTCTCACCCCCTTGCCAGTGTTGAAATAAGGTCCAGCAGCCCATTCAGCCAAGAGTGGGGAGGGCAGCTGCTGTCTTGTCCATCCCCTCAGGCAGCGAAATGTACTGGAATGGCTGCTCTGCTGATCATGATTGCTAAATGGAAGAGCCTCCATGTTCCAGCTGTTGGGAGGTGATGGAGAGCAATGAGGGAGGCTCATGGTCTTTAGCTTGAGAAGCGTTTGATAAATAGAACTGGGCATAGCTGTTTTTGGACTATAAATCCCAGATTCCCGAGCCATGCTGACTGGGGGATTGTGGGAGCTGGCATCCAGAAGGTAACCCTTCTGAAGAGCATACTAAGCTAGGAGGACCTTCTTGTTTCCTCCAACAGGGGCGACCCTTACCTTACGCACCTGCATTTTGTCCAGGTAGTCCAGCAGCCATCTGGGTGCCACTAGTGGCTCAGACCACAGCGGGATGAGGCATGAATTGTCCAGGAGGTCTCATCTTGCAGGCGATGCTACAAAAATCCTCCATCCTGTGACCCTGGATGCACGCTGCTCAGCACAACAGATGAGAGGTAGAAGTCATGCTGGGATTTTAATCAGTCAGTCCATCAGTGGAGCAAGTAGAAGCCCATCTGATATTGTTGGGCTGCACGTCCCATCATCCCTAGCCAAACGATCCAATGATTAGAGATGCTAGGCAATGCAGTGCATCCACATCTGGGGGGCACACATTTCCTTTGCCATTAGCATGTACACACAAGTACCAGTTCCTATTCTGACTTGCCCCTAAGCCTGGCTACTCATGTTGTTGTCGTGCGCCTTCAAAGTTGTTTTCGATCCAAGGTGACCCTAAAGCAAACCTATCATGCGGTTTTCTGGGGCTGAGAGTATGTGACGTGCCCAAGGTTACCGAGTTACTCAAGTTAACTGACTCGGACTCAAGTTGGACTTAAGTCACTTCAGTGACTCAACTCGGACTCGACTTGGCCACAAATGACGCACTGACTCGACTTGTGACTTGTGTATTTTGAGTGACTGACTTGCTGCTCTTGGTTCAGTAATGTAACCCATTCATCCAGGAACCTGACGACTTTGAAAGGGCTTCCATCTCTTTTTTTGCCTACTGGGCACATGGCGATCTGTCTCAAGCCCAAAGTGTGGGCCCATTTCTCAGAGGGGAACAGCAAACGGGTTAGGCGGTGGGCTTGAGGTCTGCTCGGCAGCCTCTCCCCGCTGCATATTCTAAAACTTTTTCTAAGAGCAGAAGGGAAGACTTGCCCCCCAGAGTGCAAGATGTGTTTCTCAGAGGGAACAGCAAATATATTAGGTAACAGGCTTGAGGAGGAAAGATCCTTCCTTCTAAACCTTTTGAAGCTTCGCTAATGGGGAGTAAGAAGGATCCTATTCCCCATTTCTGAAAAAGCCTCCAGCTTTGTAACTGAGAAGTAAGAAGGATCCTATTCCCCACTGCCAAAGCTGCAGATGGCAAAATCACAAATTTGGAGGGCCAATTCTGCTTAAATTGTTAAAACTGACTTTATTCAACTCTGCCCAGAAATTCTGGAATGTATAAAATTGGCTCCCAGACTTGAGACTGGACTTGAAAGTATCTTCAAGGACTTGAGACTTGGAGTAAAGGGCTTAAATGCATCACTGCCCATGGGTTTCCATGGCTGAGTGGGGACTCGAACCCTGCTCTCTAGTGTCATAGTCCAATGCTCAAACCACTACATGGCTGCTCGTGGGGGGGGCATTCCAATGCCAAAGTGTGTGGCTTGTAGGGCCAAGGCAGGCCACGGGGTTGACCCTACCATCAGACACAGTGAAACCGCCCCTTGGCAGCAAATTCTGGGTATCACAAAAAGGCACCAGTGAATGCATTAATGTGATAGTATTTTCATTTCCAGGAGCATGGAGTTTTCCCAGCTTCCAGGGCTAAAAGAATTTGGCTGAACTGGGGTCCTATGAAGATTCCCCCCATCCCAACACAAATTCTGAGCGATCTCTCTCTACGAGAGCTGGTGTCGGTCCAGCTTTCTTTCACATCTGGAGCAGAAGGTTTTGTTTCAGACAGTTGGGAGGCTTCACACCACTCCTACATACACGGCGGGGGCGCCCTAAAATTAGCAGCCACCCAATCTCCTCCTAATAGCTGTGACTTCACTTGCCCATTTCCTGACAATCTAAAGGAGGAGCCTCTGAGTTGGCAACTGGTTCCCCTTGCTATTTTTACAACTGCCTGTTTGCTCTCCATGTGCTCCGAACCGTCTCGTGCTGCACGATGGTAACCCCTGCCAATTTTGCAATTTTGACTTCTCCAAATGATTTGCGGATGCAGCACATAGGGATTCCCCGGAGGAACACCATCTGTGTGTTCACTCCAAGGAATACAGATTGAAATCTTTCCATCTCTGCAAACAATGAAACTTTGCCTTGTTTTGGTTGTTGAGTTGCATCCGCACCAGTCATTTTCTCTGCGTTGCAACCTTTTGTTTGCTCACTTAGAACTGTAGACACTTAAGAGCTGGAATCGTAGACTCTAAGAGCTGGAGCATTTATGACATCTAATTTTCATAGAATCATAGAGTTGGAAGAGACCCCAGAGGCCATCCAGTCCACCTCCCTGTCATGCAGGAACAACATCAGAGCACTCCTGACAGATGGCCATCCAGCCTCCTCTTAAAAACCTCCAAAGAAAGAGACTCCACCACACTCTACGGAGGCAGCAGATTCCACTGCTGGACAGCTCTGACCATCAGGAAGTTCTTCCTGAGGTTCAAGGGGAATCTCTTTTCCTGCAGTTTGTGTCCATTGTTCCTTGTCCTGGTCTCTGGAGCGGCAGAAAACAAGCCTACTCCCTCCTTGACATGACATCCCTTCAAATATTTAAACATGGCTGTCATGTCTCCTCTTAACCTTCTCTTCTGCAGACTAAACATCCCCAGCATCCTAAGCCGCTCTCCATAGGGCTTCATGGCTTCCAAACCCTTCACCATTTTGGTCGCCCTCCTCCGGACACGCTCCAGCTTGTCGATATCATTCTTGAATTGAGGTGTCCAGAACTGGACACAGGATTCCAGATGAGGTCTGTCCAAAGCAGAACAGAGTGGTACCATGACCTCACTTGATCTAGACACCATATTCCTATTGATGCAACCAAAAATTGCTTTGGCTTTCTTGGCTGCTGCATCACACTGCTGACTCATGTTCAGCTTGTGATCTACCAAGACTCCTAGATCCCTTTCACACATACTGCTATCCATCCACACGTCCCCCATCCTATATTGGTGCATTCCATTTTTTCTGCCTAAGTGTAGGACCTTACATGTCTCTCTGTTGAGATTCATTTTGTCATAACTACTCTCTTGATGGAAGTAAAACAGGCCAGACCTGCAAGCAGGTATCTTTCAACGAACAGTGGAAAAGACTTTTGTTGAAAAGAACTTATTTGTGAGCAGATACGACAGGAGGATCCTGACCGTGGGGGAGGGAAGCGGGTGGAGTTTTGTTGAGTGCTAAGAGGAACCTCTGTTCTAATTCTGGCTCCAGCTGATCACGGGAAGGCAACCGGCCGCATTAATTTCATTTCAGCAGAGTTCTTCAGCGTCACATTTCGGCAATGGGCAGGACCCAATGCAGAAGGGCGGCACGTTTTAGCTCAGAGTTCTCACTGCCAGTAACTAAGGCACTTGGGCCTTTCAGAATAGGAGGAAAAACTGTAGAAAAGCCGGGAAAGTGCCAAACAATTGTATTATGGGGAAGAAGGTATGGTCATTTGGGGAAGCTTGGGAGGGGGTTGGTTTAGCCTCAGGGCTTGGGTTCCCCCACCTCTGACGGAAAGGGTTGTCGTGTGCAAACAGTCTTGGAAATGGCTCCTCTGTTGTTTTTTTTGAAATGTTTCAAACAATTTGATTTTAACGCACTTTTGTGATAAAGGCATTTCTGTTTTCCTCCTTCTCTCTGCCTAGTGGTAGCTCTAGCTACGAAGATCACACACTTTGCACACAGAAAGCCAGTGGCAAGTGTGCCTTTTTCACTCCGAAGATCTTAGCAGAATTCTAGCTAGCGGGGTGACTTCCAAAGCTCTCGGTTTTAAACGCCTTGAAGCTACTGCCAGCCAGTGTAGTCAATACAAGTCTAGGTGGCAAGGTTGGGAATCAGGTGTGGCCCTCCTGTGGACTGCAGCTCCCAGTATTCCTCACCCTTGGGTGTGTTGGCTAGGGCTGCTGGGACTTGTGGTCCAACAGCATCAGCAGGACCACGTGATTCTCAGCCTGGTATCAGGTGCCATCCTGTTTTTCAGTGGTTGGCTGGCACTTCTGAGTGACTTAGACGTGCGTAAATCACGCTGCGCGTGTGGGGTGATATATTCACCGTGGTGCAACAGACATATTCTGCTGGTGAGTTGCGCATACGGCACATTGCAGTTGCATACTGTGCAACGGCACCCAGCCATTGGCACATGTTTTGCTGTGTTGCTGTTTACAATACACTGGGAGGAGGCTGGATTGCAACGGAAAACAAACGCAGGCCGTGATAGCCATCTATAAACAGACATCACTCGTTGCAACGTTAAGCGGAAAGAGGAAATGGGATGACAAGATGCTGCTTTGCGGTGAGCAAAGAGCTCTCATCTTGGTAAATAAACAGGCCCGTTCTCCTCTGACGTCTTTCGAGCTTCCATTCCGGGAGAGGTCAACTGGTTCCAACACCATCTTTGGGACTGCTTGGCATCAGCAACCCCACTAGATCAGAGCCAAGGCCTCTCTATCTAGCTCTGCGTTCTCTTCCCCAATGAAGGGAAGGCCAGTGGCTGGCCTTAAGGCCAATGTAAGATGAAGGAACATGCTACGTGGAGGTAACAGTTAGAAGCTGCAGAGTTATTAAGCTCTTCAGAATCTCAAGGAAAAGCAGGTGAAGCATTAGCAGGCCAATCTGACTCTCCCATTGACTACCTGCCATTTTTCACTAATAACAATAACCATCTGAAGTGTAAGGGTAAGGTCCAACGTGAGCAGTTTTTATGCAATGCTTGCTAGGTAGTCTTCCATTCTTACAGCTTCATGACTGCTGTTTCATGATTGGCCAACATATTTCCAGTATCCCCCTATGGTTTGAGATATTGTCGCTAGGTATTTTTCCAAAATGCTATAAATGGTAAGGTGTACGTTGTTTTATAGAGCCATGAAGGAATATACCATCAAAGCATCCCCGACAGATGGCCACCCAGCCTCTGTTTAAAAATCTCCAAAGAAGGAGATTCCTCCACACTCCCAGGCAGCAGCATATTCCATTGTCAAATTGCTCTTACCATCAGGAACTTCTTCCTAATATTTAGATGGAATTTCTTTTCCTGATGTTTGAAACCACTGCTCCATGTCCTAGTCTCTGGAGCAGCAGAAAACAAGCTTGCTCAATCCTCCATAGGACATCCCTTCAAATACTTAAACATAGTGCTGACTTTTTTACGCTGACTTTTCACGAAAAATGTTGCAAGCGGATGAGGAAACGCGACAGAATGAATGTAAGCCTCTGAAAGTTCAAAAGTTGCAGAAACTGAAATCAACAGGTCTGTTCAGCGATTCTTGGTTCCGGCTTCTCAAACCTCAGATTCCTTGTGGCCTCCGCCCTGATACCAAGAGAAGCGAAAGAGCTAATTCAGCCATTATTTCTACTGGAAAGTGTTTTGCTTTGGTGGAAAAGAAAAACAACTTATATGTTGCTGAAGCCATTTAATCACTGAAAGAGCAAGAGAGAAGAAGAATTGTGCTTTCCAACTAGCAATCCCCACCCTTGATTACAAAATCAAATCACAGTTGCTGAAACTCTGGGTTCCCTGAAACTTTTAAAGGAAGATGACATAGTGGGTGTGTTTGGAAGAGCAGCACCTCTGAAGCTTTTAAAGGACCCGAGGGGTCCCACTGCCCCTCCCAAAATGCATCACACAATTAAACAACAGGGCTGGAAAATCTCATAATTCAACAAGAAACAGGAAGGGAATTCTGCAACAGAGATTTCCTGCCTGCCATGCTGAGAGAAAACTATTTACTCTCCTGCTTACAGAGCAGATAAGCCATCTTTCCCTATGTTTGCCTTAAGCTAAATGAATTGCTTTGGAAGGGCTTCAAATATCTTTGTGTTACAGAATCTGGGCCCATCTTACTTTCGTGGCACAACTAAGATACGGTACTTTGCATGAAGCGGGCTGATTTGTACCCATGGGCTGTGGATTTATAGTACGTTGTAGGAACGTATAACATATACAAGAGCAGACAGAATCAGCAGGCGATTTGCAGCTGGACTACACTTTTTTGAAGGTTTTTTTCTCCCCACTCTTGTTTTTTTTATACGTGAAGACTGCACGTCATCCTTGCTGGGTACCAACCTCTCTCCTTGTATGAGACACCTATGCAATGCAGAGGGGTTTTTTCCCTTATCAGAGAGCTATTGAATTTTCTGTGCAGGAGAGCATAACAGAGGGAACTATCAAGCCTGTTGAAGAAGTGTGAGCCATGTTGGGTGTGTTTTGGAGTTGGCATTCTTGGTTCTCCAGAACCATGGCTTGGAGGACCAGAAAGAAACCATGCATGTACCTGCCTCCCTTCCTGCTTTGTTTAAGGTAACTGCCTTAATAGAGCCCGACTGGTCACAACGGTGTTTTTTCGTGAAACAGAAGCAGTACACTGGGGTGTACGCTCACAAACCAACACCAAATACTATGGTTTGGACTCCTGCTTGGGAAACTTCGGTGAAATCACAGTTTGCCAGCTAGGATGTCAAGTTGGAGAATGCAGGGACTGTTCTGCGATGCTTGGACAGGAGGGGAGGAGCAGCAGTTGGGGAAAAAAAAACTTTGGGTGGGACTATAATTCCCAGACTTGTACCCCACCAGCAGGGCCATGGGGTCTGGGTCTGGGAGTTGTAGCCTTCACCCCTCCCCAAATAATTTTTTCCATGCTCTAGGTAGTGGGGAAGAGATGGCCTACATGGCTTATTCCCAGTCTCTTAAATCATGGCTTGGCAACTCAGAGAATGTGGTGTCTTAATGCAACTAAGAGTTACTTAAGGATGACAAAAATCTCTGCTTGGATGAAGAGTCAGTTTCTAGCATTTTGAGGGCCCTGTTCAGACATTCAGAAACGATAACTATGTGTTGTGCCCCAAAACCAATAAAGCAAATACACCAAATCTCCAAGATTCAGCTACGGATGAAGTTATATCTTCTTAAAAGTTAATTTTCCGCAGCCAGGGCTTGTAGCTCATGCTGCGGACAGCCTGCGTCATCACATTGGCAATCGCTTTGGGGATAAAATGCATCCCCAAGGACAAGCCAAGGCATGTTCTACCGGGATGGTGGAATCAGTTGGAAGCTTTGACAGATAGTTACTGCTGGGTGTTACTACTGAGGAAAGTTCAAGGAGACCAGCGGGAATCAGCTTTGTTGAAATGTCACGTCCTTTTCTAGATGTTGATTTGCCTTAAGCTGTAATCGACATTCCCCTTTGAGGAAAAAGAAGGAGGAACAAGCCTAGAAATAGGGCAGCGCTGAGATTAGCTCCCATCCCACGGAGCAGCAATGGGATGGGGTTTGGAGATGACGATGTGTGTCTAGGGGCAGCCGACTTACAGCCCCCTAAGTGGTGTTGGGCTGCAGCTCCTATCAGCTCTCATAGTTGAGGAATAATGGGAATTGTAACCTAACCACATTTGGGTGTACAAGTTGTGCACCCTTGGTGCGGAGCCTCCATCGTAGGCTTCACTGCCACATGTTCCCGTTGTCATCGTTCTTATGGAACTGGTGGAGGTGGTCAGCGTACCTGGAAGGAGGAGATAAAAAGGACGGGATCAGCTTAAGGCAGTCGTCAGGGTGAATACGTCCAATTGTCAAAGGTTCGTAGCACTTTGGAGCGACAAAGGGGCCAAGCGGGCCTTGGCCTCGAGAAGCTGATGGTTTAAGTCACCACAACAGGAGGGAGGAATGCACAATACAGGCCCAAGGCTGGGGAGGAAAAGGCCCTTTTTCGATACCTACTTCTTAGCACAGTAGGTGGCACAGTCTCTGCCGATGCTCTCGCTCCAAGCAGTTTTGTAGAGAACCTGAAAGAAAGTAAAGGTGGGCCATTCATTGTCTTGGTGGGAGCAGAAGTCCCCCCTTGGTGCACCGACTGCCTTTTGCAGAGGTCTTTTTTTTAAAACATTATTTTTATAAAAAGCCAATTCTTAAGTTATTTACATAAGTGCCTTTTCAAATATAACATAATATATAATATCATATCTGACATAACAAATTTTACAACACACACACACACACACGCACACGCAACATATAATAGATGAAGAAAAAAGAAACCTTTACTTATGCCAATCGACTTAATAGCTAATACCTTACTAAAGAACTAGTAAATTGAAGAATATAGAAAAAGAGATAAATAGAAAGAAAGAGGAAGAGGGAAAAAAAAGGAAAGAGAAAAAAAAGGGGGAGAAAACAGAAGAAAACAAAAGATGCGAATGGAGGTCTCACATCCCTACGGCTTTCGATTCTTTCTCGTGCATATGGAAAATGGGACTTTCCAGTCTCAGAGTGGCTGCCTTAGTCATCTCTGTTGAAAAGAACCTCTCTTAACTCTAACTTTCCCATTCAATTCTAGTTCCCGGAAAAAACAAGGACAAAAATGGAGAAAAAGTGCCAATACAAATGACAACAACAAGAGAAAAAAGAAAACAACCCAAGAGAATGACATCAATGAGAATTAACAGAAAAACACATCATCTAGGAAACAGATCCAGCTAAAAACTGGTTGGGATTCGTGACTGCTGTTATGAAAAGTTACGTCCATGTAAGAGCAGGCTGCCTGTCTGTAACTGTGAGCGGTCATCCGTGAGCACCCACAAATGAACTTTCTAGAGC
The DNA here is from genome assembly GCA_948474755.1 of Ctenosaura bakeri. Taxonomy (NCBI): domain Eukaryota; kingdom Metazoa; phylum Chordata; class Lepidosauria; order Squamata; family Iguanidae; genus Ctenosaura; species Ctenosaura bakeri. Next base: position 242,566 of record CAOLHI010002569.1, read on the forward strand.
AATAAGACGGGCGATGTGACGGCCATCCCGCCCAGTCCCTGAGCACCTTCCTCCCACAACCCATAAAGATGATGATGATGGAAGATCTCCTTCCCTCTGAGAGAGAAGTTACCCCCGGGAGCTCTGTGGCAGGAACCGTGCCGTGACCGTTCGGAAAGGAGGCACAATAGGGGCAAAGCACAGCAGCTGTGCCATGGAAAGCCTGGGCCGCCCCTCCTGCCTGGCACCGCCTGTCCCTGGTGATAAGGCCTCCCTGGGGGAGATCGCCTCCTTCCAGAAAATCAGGGATAATTAAATCTCACAAAAGGGGCAGAGTGGGGTGAGAAGGGGCAGGGAGGCCAACGTGTGAGCCGCCGCGTTCTTCCTCCTGCCTTGCCACCTGAGACGCCCTTTCTGGGCCGGGTTCAGGATCTCAGGGGAGAAGGAGGAGGAGGAGAAGAGACAGACTTGAAGACAGAAAGACCTGTCTCTTTTTGGGTTAAAAAGACAACTTCCTTCAAAATGGCTCGGGAGGCAGGGAGGACCCAGTTTAACAGGCTGAGGAGGTGGCCGCTAGAGCAGAAGTTCCAAAAGTGGAAGTTAATAGCAGGGCAATATCTCAGGAATAAAGAAAATGCTTTGCCCAGGGTTCAGTCTTCATTACCACCAATTAACAGGATCTCAGGAAACACTGACCTAGAAAGTCCTACGTGGCTTAGGCCCACACTATCTGAAAGCTCATATCTTCCCCCATGAGCCTGCCCAAGTCTCACAGTCTTGATGGGAGGGCGTTCTCTCCACCCCTCCATCCTCCCAGGCTCATCTGGTGAAGACAGTGGAGACAGGGCCTTCTCAGTGTCTGCTCCTAGTCTATGCAATTCTCTCCCAGGGAAGACTTGACTGGCCCCCTCTTTGCTCTCTTTTTAACAGCTGGCAAAGCCCTCCCTATTTAAACAGGGCTCCAGCCTTTCACTGGTTGGACGTGCAACAGCTGAGCCCATCCATCCATCCATTCATCCATCCACCCACCCACCCACCCATGTTGACTGGCTTTGACCCCAGCCTCAGCCATGCCTGGAGTTGAGCCCCTGAAATCCACATAAGTCAATTTTAGCAGAGAGACACAGACTCACCAGAAAAACAAGGCAGTGCAGGAAGAGAGTGTAGAAGAAGGCGACTGTTCGGGCTGTCTTGTTGGAGAGGATGAGTCTTCCCTGCAGGGGCAATTGAAAGGAGACCCAGGGCTTTTGGTCAGGACTACGCATGTTTGTGACTCTTCTTAAAAAGGAAAATAACGATCTGCACCAAAGCGGGGCGGGAGAGGCACCGATGCCACCCAGAACACCTTGGCACAAAATCTGGTGTTCGGCATCCTTTATTCTCAGTTTTCTACTTGCGGGGAGGGTCTGTGTTGTATGGTGGGAGCAGGCAGATAGGATGGGGAGAATCCAGAACCCTTTTCTCAGCTACTGGAAGAAAAATTTCTCTTACTCCCTTGAGGCACTGCCCAGACACTTTCCAAATGTATAAGGACTAGAAACTTTTTTTGCAAACAAAGGCAAAGGTTTCCTCCGGAAAGGCAACCCTGTCCCCCATGGTATGTTTTGTGCTTTTCTGGTGCCTTTATACACACACACACACACACACAAAGCCCTGCTCTTAGGCAGAAAAGAAGTCATTTCTGGCTGGCTTCATTCCCAGAGGCCCAGTCCCTTCTCTTTTTCCTGGGCAATTCCCTTGTCTTCATTCTCCAAAATTTCTAGCCTTGTGGTAACTTAAAAACTTCTGTTAAGCATCTGCTCTGGAGCTTCCCGCCATTCCCAGGCACTAGATGCTGTCTGATCTTGGAATCTAAGAAAATGGGTGTGGATTTCTGCCCTGTAGGGAAAACCAGGCTGAAGGCCAAGAATGCCGAGAGAAGGGAGGAGAGCGTTTCCTTCTTCTCCTTGCCCTGGTCATACCAGCTTCTCCATTTTGACAGCGTGGCTTACCATGCCGAGGGTGGCCTTATCCCATGGGCTGAGGCTCAGGTATTTCCTCTGCCGCTCCTGAAAATTAAAAGAACACAAGGCACAGATGAGCACAGCAAAAAGAACCAAAAAGGGAAACTGAAATCCCTCCCTCCCTTCCTAACCTACAACTGCCACCACCCAACAAGTGAATTCCACTTCAGTCTAATCAGTGCTTGAATGGAGAGAATCACTTGACTTTAAGTCTTCTGGGTTTGGCTTCTGAGGTTAAATCAGCATTCCCTGGTCTCAGCAGTTGCCATCTATAAAATGGGAGCATGGATGGCTGATCTCCTGGGTTTGTAGGAAGCATTTGTGACCCAGATGTTTACTCTAAAAGCACTCCTTGCCCCCAAAGTTCTGAAAAAATAGCAAGTAATGAAAAATCCTAATACATGCAGTCTTTGACAAGGGTCTGGAAAATATGATGGACATTCCCTTCCTTTCCATCCCTCCCCACCAGCAAAAACCTCCAGGCTTCGTACCTTCCGACTGAAAGAGGTAAACGGGTCCAGGCGTTCTTCATACTGAGACGAGTAACGCAGCTCTGTGTCATCACTTCCGCCACCCTAGATGGGATCCAAACAGGTAAGTCACATTCATGGATGCGGTTCTGCTTTTTCATGCTTTGCATGAGTGATCAACTCCATCACTTTCCTCTTCTCCGAATACCATTTCCAGCTGGCCACGATAAGATTGGCTATTCTGCTTTTAAACCTGGAGACCAAGTTTGCTTTTTTCCCCTCTGCCCTCCCCATCGCTTTTGCCTTGTGTGCTGTGACCTTTGGATAGTTAACTCTGCAAGCCTGATTATAATTAATCATGTGCAGAAGGATCTTCATGCTTTTTAAAAAAGATTTATCCTATCTTCACTCTCACCAGAAAGAACAGACGCACCCCACAAATATAGTGCTATGATTCAACTTTAACTGTCATAGCAATTTCCTATGGAATGATGGGATTTGGAGTTCAGGGAAGGGCACTCTCATTTACAGTGCTCCAGTGCTTCAGCAAACCATAAACCACAGAATTCTACAGGCTGTAGCCATGGTGGTTGAACTGGAATCATAGTGCTATATTTGTGTAGTGTGGAAAGGCCTAAAGTGTTTGATTTTGTTCTTGGCCATCTCTTCTCCCTTCTCCCTCCCTGGACCCGCACTCACCCGGCCGGGATAGCTTTGTAGGAACTTGATCTTCTCGTAGAGCTTGATGTTGTCGGCTCGCAGGCTGTCCAGCTCGCTCTGTAGGGCTTGCATTGTGTGCTGCATCAGGCGGTTCTCCTGCCAGAAAGCAGGAAAAAAAAATGGGTCGGGGGGCTTTTTGCCCACTATTGCTTTCTCTCCAAGGGATAAACTCTGATTTCTCTGTTGGCATGTTTGCTAGTGGAACAGCTTTGCAATTTCATCAGAACCATTTCATAATTTCACCATTATAACAGTGGGATTTCACATGCTGACAGCTCCAGGGACAATGAATCTGCACTGGTTTTCAGTCCAGATTTTATAAAGCGCTGTCCAAAGTGCTGAGCCTATTTTGGAGACGGTGCTTTGGAAAATGAGAGCTGGCATGGTGTGGCGGCTTGAGGGATGAACTATGACCCTGGAGACCAGAGTCTGATTCCCTGCTATGGCCGTGGAAACCTTGGGCACGTCATACACTCCCAGCAAATATTCTTTCTGTCCTTAAGTATATATATGTGTGCATGTGTGTTTATGTACACCTATGAATGGGCAGGTGTGTAAGGAGGGAATACTAGATGTAGGACAGGCAAGGGCCTGGGAAACAGGAAAAAAAAAATCACAAAATCTTAGTGCCGGAAAAGACCACAAGGGCATTTAGTCCAATCCCTTGTTGTGCAAGAACACACAACAGCAGCACTAGCTCCATCCTCTCTTTAAAGACCTTTGGAGAGTCTACCACTCTTAGAGGCAGCCTATCCCACCGTCAAACAGTTCTTACGCTTGATAAGTTCTTCCTAATATTTCGGTGCGATCTCTTTTCTTGCCATTTGAGTCCATTGCTTTGTGTGCTCATGTTTGAAGCAGCAGAGAAAAAAACCTGCTCCATCCTCTCTACCTGACATCGCTTCAGGATGATAGCTATCATCTCACTTCTCAGTCTTATCTTCTCCAAGCTAAACATGCCCCGTGTCAGGGGCTCAGCCCTGCCATGAAGGTATAGCTCTATTTGCTTATGGCCAGGTGATTTGCTGCGTATTAGCTTTAGGATGCTTTGGAATGGGAATCTAGCCTAGGCTAAAACTGCGTGTCACAG